>PVJX010010407.1:0-57143 GCA_004027295.1 Dolichotis patagonum | reverse complement strand
AGCAACAGAGAAGAGTGTTTGAAATAGATCACAGGACAAGCAAAATTGAAAATATGCTGCTTGGCCCTTTACAGAAAAAGAATTCCAGGGCTGGGTATACAACTCCGTGCCATAGTGCCTGCCTGGCAAGTGCAAAGTCTCCTGATACAAAAAAAAGTCCCTCTGTGATGTAACCTTTGAGAGTCCTCCCATGAACTCTGCCAGAGCACCCCACTTCCTCACAGCAGCCCTCCATTTTCTCAGAGATGTCTTCCCTAGGCCTCTGGATGGTGTTGCCCTCACTGGTCATCTCCCATCAACCCAAGCACCACCATCCGGAGCTCCAGGATGAGCCAACCCCTCCCCCTGGGAAGCCCCCAACAGGGTGGTAGGGCCTCTCTGATGCTCCCCCTTCATGAGCCAGTCATCTCTCAACCATAATTTTATATCCATGGGGACTCCAAAGGCTCCAGTGAACCCCAGGACCAACAGGTCTGTAGCCCCTCCACTGGATCCTTCTCAGGTCAGATCTGTCCTGCTGACTCCCTTTACTCCCCACCAGAATCAGCTGTCTTTTTGTTTTCCTTAAGTATAAGGAAAATTCTTTATGCCAGAAGTGTTTGTGTCATCCAGCATGGGCCCACGGCACACTGGAGGTGTGAATTCGTCTGACAGCTCAGTGCTCCTCTTGTGCCAACTATAGTCATCTCTGTATTTGAATCACATTCCCCGAGAGTCTAGGACTACAGAGATTTGGATTTTCTAGCCCGACTCCCTCTCTGTTATCCCAGCCACAGACTAACAGCTCCCATCAGTGTAGGGGCCAGCACGGAAGTCTGGGCTCTACTTGCCCTCCACGCCCTGGTCCCCTCTTCTCTCTGCTGGCTTCACTGTTGTTGTGTAGATGCTTTTGCTAGATAGTCTTTACGGATACCCAAGGGCCCAAGCTCAGATAGGAATACCCTTTATAAAGAAACCCAGCCTTGTGGCTACAATGACCAGAGTGAGTACCCCTAGTTTTCAGTCCCCTTGAATGTGGGCTCAAAAGGGAAAGGGAAGGAGAAAGAAACAGAGAAAAGAGAGAGAAGGGGAAGAAAGGAGAAGGACAAAGCCTCTAGAAAAGTATTGTGTTTGTTGATATGTGCCCAAGTACATACACAGTAGGTAAAAAGAGGAGGTTGGCTATGCCCACAAGCGTTTCCATGTTTTCTCCTGGACCCTGACTGAGAGGCCAGGGTGAGGCCATTGTAGGAGCTGAGAGCAGTGGGGGACCCCCAGACAACCCTAGAGAGCAGGCTGCTGAAACCGGGAACCTACTCCCAAAGTCTTGTGAATATGGGGCCCTTTCGGGGGCTGCAGGTGCAAACCTGGATGGTGCTGAACAGCTGTCAACTCTCCCTGTCCTGCCTCTGCGGCAGTAGGCCCAAGTCCAGCACAAGAGCCACTACAGGAACACAGCCAGCCTCACAGGGACAAATGTCTCATTCTCAGCACACCTTGGACTGTGCCTGACAGGGATGCAGTGAACCAGATCCTGGCTAGAACTAGGTCCTAGCCAGGCACAAGGGTACATGCCTGAGCATACAGAAGGCTGAGGCAGAGGATTACAGCTTCAAGGCCAGATTGGACTACACAGCAAGACAAGAAAGAAAGAAAGAAAGAAAGAAAGAAAGAAAGAAAGAAAGAAAGAAAGAAAGAGGTTCTTAATGAAAAGAGTACACCCTCCTCACTATTAGTTGTGGAGAGGGAGAGGAGCTGCCAGGAGCAGAACAGTTTTCCTGTTCCTTGGCTGAAATTTCTTTGACTACCACTCAAATTTTCAATTCAGCAATGACCAAGAGATTACAATGAGAAGGACTAGGCCAAAAATGCAAAACTCATGCCGTCCACACAAGCACAAATTTAACATAGAATTCTCCTTCTTCTTCTGAGGTAACACCTACCTTGGCTGCTGAGAGGTCAATGGGCTTTGACACTATCTGCAGCTTGAGCATTGATGGGGCTGGGGCCAGGATGACGTCTTCCCTTATCAACTCATCCTCCACGTCCTCTGGAAGAAAACCATGACCACAGTGTGACCCAAGGAGAATGGAGCAGGAAGTCGTTAACACCACAGACACTGGCAAGTTCAGAGCCAGCTTGAGCAGAAGGAGGCTCCCCCCATCTCCACCTGGCCTTCTCTTTGGTCCCCCCGTGGCTTCTGCAGAAGGAAACGAAGCAGGTCAAAGGGCAGCTTGTTCCTATTGCAGCCCATCCCCTCTTATGCCACTAGGATGCTGATGGCTGGGATTTACCACTGGCCCACTAGAAAGGGTCACATGTTGGCTCAGAACCCAGGTGCAGGAAAGCCTGGCTCAGAAACACTTCTGAGGCTTGGTGCATAGGTCTGTTCCCTAAGGATGAGCATGAAGAGGACAGAGTTAGGAAAGAAAAAGTGCCCACTTCTGAAAAAATAATAGTAGTAGCTCACATTTACTGACCACTTAAATTGCTTTACCTAGCCCCTTAACATCTCTATCAGAAAATATTTCCTTTTTTCTTGTTTGGGCAATGCTGGGGGTAGAACTCAGGCCCTCCCACATGCCAGGCAAGTGCTCTACCTCTGAGCTACATCTGCAGCCCTAGAGTCACTGTGTCTTCTCTGCTGACGGATGAGGACACTAAAGCATAGAGAAGCACACTGCCTGGCCCCACATTAGGCAAACGGAAAATGGCAGACAGGCTGTGAAGTGCGCTGACTGCTAATCACTCTATCACCCTGCCACCTCCACCCCCACCCCTACCCCTTTGTGGCCAGCAGGAATACCAAACCATATCCAGATACTGCCCTTTTACAGTTGGGGGAACTGAGGTCCAGAGAGGCTTCCACTGGAGTCTTTGGCAGCACTGGCGCACAATTTCCTAGCTGACTGAGACCTCCTCACACTCTTCTGCCCTGACATTTACCAGAACACTCAGACAAAGGACCTAAGGGAGACAATTTCAAGGCAAATGTGCCAGCACAGCCAATTGGAACAGACTCCAGAGGGTCCTTAAACTTCAGTCCCTCAGAGAAGGCTCCAGAGTGGCCTAGGTTGAGATGAGGGGTGTCACCATCCCTAGGACACACAGCTCATATCTTGTTTCTTTACTGTCCTAGGAAAGATCCATCCATCACACAAAGTAAACTAGAGACTGAGGTTGCTGAATTAGGAGACTGATCTACCTTTAGGCTGAAGAAAAGTCTAGAATTTAAGTAAAAAGCTGAATTCAAATGGGAACCCCTCTTAGTTAGAAACTCTAAAAAAGCTACTCCACGACCTAGCTTTACAAAAATAACCTAAAATAAAGACCAGATGTTCACTCAGCCTCAAGAATGGATCTTAAAAACATGGCACAGGATAGAGAAAGTAAGAAATCAAAGGAGGTATATAATGTGATACTATTTATATTAGGCAAAAATACATGCACACAAACAATATGCGAGGACATCTGCCAGCAAAAGGACTGAGTTTAAGCCTAAGAGAATGATTCTAGAAGAAGAATTTGCAGAGGGTGTGCAGGGTGAACGGAAATAAGGAAGGGAAGGAAGAGGGAGGAGAAGGCAGGCTTTGCCTGATAGAACTGGCTGGGAAGAACGGAGATGTAAGATTAATTCCACTGGGGCCCCAAACCGAGGGCTGCGGTAACCTAGAGACTCCACCAGGCCACACACAGCAGCATTTTCTGGTAGCACAGAAGGGACAGTATTTACGCCTATATGAGTATCGCTTTTCAGCCTCACACTGTCAGAGAGGGAGCAGGGCCTCCCAGCCCCATGAAGTGAGTCACAGTGGAAGCCAGGAGCCCAGGAAGCAGGTCCAGAAAGCGTAAGAAGGAGACTCCTAGGTGCAGGTAGCCTCCTTGGGCTTCTTGGGGAAGAACTGGCCCAGTGCAGGGAGCTGGTTTAGGACCACAGGGCGGGTCTTGGGTCCAGATGTGGTAAGACCGCCATGCAAGGGAAAAACAGAATGCTCCAGAATGACATGCTGTTCAACCAGACAAAACCATCTGCAAATGCCAGTGGTTTGAGAATGCTATTTTTAAGGTGCTTGAATAGATGTCTGGTTGAAAATAACAAGCAGAGAGAGAGAGAGAGAAAGACAGAGAGACAGAGACAGAGAGAATATCGTTTCAAGCAGGAGTCCATAAGGAAAATGGTCTAATAGATGTTTTTCCATAGGAGCTGTTTGAATATTATATCTTTATCCCACTAACCCCAAAATGTCTTCCACACTTTTCCAGGCTTCCGCTTTGATAAAACCCTTTCCCTCTGCCCACCTTGAGATACCCCAGGCTGCCACCTCAACACACTCTCTCTCTCTCTCTCTCTGTCTCTCTCTCTCTCTCTCTCTCTCTCTTTCTCACACACACACACACACACACACACACTGCTGCAGCCTCCGGCTTACGCCACCCCCAGAAACCCTCATACCTGCCCACTACCCTCTCCCCTCCACTGTTAGAGGGACATGTCATTATTTTTTTTATTTGTTTATTAAGTGCTTTATTGAGCACCCTTGACCGATGTGCCAGGGACAATGTGGAACATAAGTTGAACGCTGATGAAAGCATTCAGAGAGCTCCCTGCCCAGAAGGGGAGACAGAGTCCATGGAAAATTATAATATAATACAATAAGTGAGTGCAGGAATAGAAAGCAGTACAAAGGTCTCAGCAGCGATGAATTCTGCCATAAAAGATCAGGAACTGTCCTATAGGACCCTGAAATACCCAGAGGGCTCACCAGGGAGACTCATCACTGCTTTTCTGGATGATCCCAAGGCCCCCTCACAGTCTCTGATGTCCAGGATCCTACCCTAAAATCCATGCTACACCAAAGTTCAGGCTCGATCATTTCTAGTACAGATGTTCAGGGCCCCTACTGCCCCACAGCTCACCATCCAACTCTTGCATGTAACACTCGCAGGCTTCTGCTTCCCCAGTCTTTGCCCCAGCCCCGTGCCCCTGGCCCCCCACTTCCTGTAGGTCACACTCCTCCAGCCAACCTGCCTTTCTTGCTGCAGGCATTTGCCTATGCATTTCCTCCCACACCTGTTTCACCTGTCTTTTGAAGTTCAGCCTAAATGTCTCTTGCTGTGAAACTTCCAGGACCTACCATAGAACATGGCACCTGCCTTCTCAAAGCAATGAGCACACAGGTTGTATGCTTCATGGGTTACCATGGGAGGACACCTTTCTCCTCTGTCCCCCAGTCCTGCCCACTTTCACTCACCTAGTCTGCCTCAAAGCATTTCCTATACTCTGGTGGACACCTGCTAACAAAAGTCACTGAACCAAACCACAGGAAACTGGATTGGGAGGGGGAAGAGAGCTGCCCCTGTAATCAAAGTGATGCCTGTTTCTGCACCACTGCAGTATCCCCTTTCCCATAAGACTACTCTGCGCTGTTTCCTCTCCCTAAACTCTCTGGGTGACTGTGTCCCCTGGGCTCTTATCCTTTATCTCCTTTTTTTGCTAAATAGTTAGCTAAGCCACTTAAACACACACACACACACACACACACACACACACACACACTTCAAACAGCTGGCTTCTCAGAATTGCTAAAAGGCTTCCTTTTAACAGAAGCTCTCTGGGTTCTGAAGGCTGGGAACTGCTTTACTTTCTGCCCAAACATGAGTGCCTTTCATGGGAAAGTCTTCAAGTGCAGTGCCTCCCAGAAGGCTTTGGATGTCAGGGTTCTCTGACTCCATCCTTCACTCTGCAGTCATGGACAGAAGCCTGCCCTTCCTGGGCAGGGCAGGATCACCCCACCAGCCATTTCTGTTGATTAAGATTCAGAGGCTTTGTTACCTCTGAAGTGAGTTAAGCGGCATAAACAACCCCTGTCTCTGCTATTCAGGAGCCTGGCCCTCACTTTCAACTTGATCAAAGTGCACCACGGGGCCCCACATCTCACACAAGGCATTTCTAAGGGGGCATCGCTTTCTTCTTGCAACTTAAAAGGGAATACTTTAAAGGGAGAAGAAAAGTGTGTGAACAGCTCTCGTATGCCAAAATGGCCAACAGGTAAGTGGCTGTCTTCCAGAAAAGGAGCAAATGTCAATAGCACTCAAGTCCATCCTCCCACATCCTATCCCTGGCCCAGCATCCTCAGTTCTACAGCTGCGTTTGCCAAGCTCTTGGTCTTCCAGGAGCAGAGATTTTCAGGGAAGAACAAAAACTACTTCAAAACTAAAGAGCAGAGTGGAACATTTTCCATCTTGGTCTTAGAGAGTAACTCCATAGGTATATCCATGACACAAGTTTGTATTTTAAAAAGCATATTGGTAAATTTTCAAAAATGATAGCCCTCCCTGACAGAGCTACACTGGTAGTCTGAAAACCTCAGTAGAACTGGCTTCTGAAAAGCTCTGTAGGCTCTAAATGGTCCTAAAGAAACTGCAAACATGGAGAAAGTTTCTCTGGTCCCGCTGTGTGCATCCTGAAATGACAGACTGCTTAGAAGTACTTCTCCAGGAGAGGAAAAACAAAGCAGGCAGTGAGGAAAGACATGGACAGAAAAGAGATGCCTGGCCCTGCTTCCTGATATTGGAAAGGAGGAGAAGAGTCTCCATCTCAGCTCAGAGAAAATGCCCACTACTCACCATCCCCCAGAAGGAGAGGCTGGGGAGGCCCTGCAGGGACAACACAGAGGCACCCGCTCTACCTACCAAGCCGCAGGGCATCCAGCTCATCTTCCACCTTGTTGGATGCTGGCAACTGACTCTTCCTGGGAAAGAGAAAATGTCAGTGAGCAAGAGCAGCATGATACAGACACAAGCAGCAGAGAAGACTGGGAGGGGCCCTGCATGGGAGTCTAGAAGTGGCACTGCTGGCCCCTGCCACGCAGAACGTGTCTTGATTGAATGGCCCTCTCTCAGTCAGGGATTCCACAGAAGATAGCACCAAATGACCTCCCAGGGAACACTCAGTGCTGTGTTCTCACAAAGAAGCTAAACACCAACCACTACTGGACACTGAACTCTGTGGTTTGACCCTGCCAGTCACTGAATGCTAACATATTCACAGGTGGCACTGCAGTAATGTTGGGAAACACACTTACAAAGAGATCAAGTTCTTCTGACATCGCACAGGATGTCTTCATCTTGCCTCCATGAGATTTTTCTTTGCTTGTTCCCCCTCTCCCAGCCCCCTCGCCGTAAACTCATCAGCAACTATTTATAAAAGCCCTCTAAAATGCATCAATATGTTTGAAGGAACTAGTCCTATATCTTCCCATTACTTGAAAAGGCACCCTGTAACTCTGATTTGCAAATTCAGGTGCATGCACACAGAACTTAAAGTTGTCCCTTTAGGCCCCTTTTCTTCTCCTCCAGCATGCATCAATCTAAACTAAAGGGAAATCACTTTTTGAAAAGCATTTATTATAAATAATAATATTACATCACTCTCTGAAAGCCCATTTACTATGTTAAAAAAAAACTGGCAGGTCTTTTGAATGTGCCACTGAAATATATTTTCCTCCAACATCCTTGCAGGGTAAGATAGGACTGGAGCACAATCGCAGTCTTGCCACGGTGCACTCCATTGAATTGGTTTCCTCCCGCAAGATGTATGAAGGGTGTGAGTGGAAGACTGTGGGGGACTTGCAGTACACAACCCATGTGCAAGCACGTGCTGCTTTGCACTTGGTCTCTCTGCTGGCTCCAGAACACCAAGCTCCTCCACCTCTCTCTCAGGCATCTCTTCCTCCCTGATACGTCCCATTCTATAGAGCATTTCCTCCACTTGAGTCTGACCCCTCCAGGATTCTAGAGGTGTGCCCAGGGGAAATGGTGCAAGAATGAGCTAGAAAGAGGGGTCATAGCTCAGGGGGTATGGAGAAGGATGTAGAGGTGCAGCCCGTAGGAGCACCCCACTGGGAAGGGATGCACCACATTTTCCTCCAAAGCCTCTGCCTGCTTCTATGCCTCCACCTGCTCTGCCCAGAGGCTAAGGACCTGTGCTGCCCTCTCTCTTCTATCAGAAAAGTAAGGGTGGAAGCACTGTGGGTAGGTGGTTTCTCTAGTCTATCTTCAGCCATGTCAGGCAGGGGCAAAGACAGATGGCAAATGCTCTGCTCATGTTTATCTCTCCTGAACTCTCCTGTGTTCTCAGCCTCCTAATCTCACACCCAAATTATGTCAGTGGCCTCTACTGCCTTCCTGATTTCCAGTGTGGCCAACCTTTGGCACTCCACACTTTTACATGTCACCTTTCTACAAAGCAACTCTGACCATGACTCTGTCACCTGGCAGCAAGTCTTCAAATGTTCCCTGTCATCACCACCACCACCATCAATGGTAATAATAACCATACTTATAAAAATAACAACAGCAACAAGAAGGAACGCCCTCTGGTTCCTTTGACTATTCCAGGCTCTACGAAGAGTGTCCTGCAAGCCTTAAATATCATCTGTCTCTCAGAATAGTTTTATGAAGCAGCTCTTTCACCTCACTGAACAGAGAGGTTTAGAAATTTTTCCAGGGTAATACAGCAAGTGAATGTCAGCACAGAAATTTAAACAGCAGCCATGACTCCAAAGATAATGGCAGCAACCACCACACAAAAAGATTCCTTATAAAAGCAGGCTTACTGGAGTGTCCTATAGGATTCCCCATGAGCTGGTCACCCACTACTCAGGCTTACCTCACTCTAGGCCCTCATGGTCCATCTGCACTTCTAGTGCTGAACATCCAGCCCAGGATGCTGCATCTTTTTATAAGCTGCTCGCTCCACTTAGAGTGCCCTTTGACAAACCTGTACTAACCCTCCAAAACTTAACTAAAATGCTCCTTTCCCCTCAACTCCAAAGTCTGCCTTTATTCATTCCTTCACTCACTCACCCAGAACCCATTACAGGGTTACCTAGCAGGCTTTGCTCTCTGCCTGGAGGACTCCTAGATGTATAAAATATACAAACATAAATTGCATGACATGATGTAGTAAACTGGCCCACAAAGATCCCTATAAACTAGACCCCAGAGCCTGAAAATGTTATCTTATATGGCAAAGGGATTTAGTCAAAGATCTCGAGGTAAAGAGATTCTCCTGGATTCTCCAGGTAAGACCTAGTCACAGGGTCTTTACGAGAGGAAGGCAGGATTCTGACACAGGTGAGGAGGAAACATGAGGACAGAAGCAAAAACTGGAGCGGAGTGCACTGCAGACGGAGGAAGGCCCACAGCCCTGGACACAGTAGGCACTAGATGGTGAGAAAGACAAGAAAATAGACTCCCCAGAGCCACCAGAGAGACCCACCCTCAGCAGTAGCCTGTCTTTAGCCCAATGGAACTGGTTCAGACTTCGGCCTTGGAAACTGTGAGATAATAAATTCATGTTGTTTTAAGTTACTGGGTTTGGTAAAAGTGGATCTACCAGAATACCAATGAGACAGAGGAAAGTCTTAGGAAAAAGGTAGGTTACCTACAAATAGCCAAGGAGAAGTGACACACCTGGTAAGAGTGGTAGCTGAGGGAAAGACAGGACCACAGGATTCTCTTAGTCTCTCACATCCCAGATGCCCAGCCTAGTGCTCCATAAACAGGTGCTGAATGCCAGGATGACTCTCGCAGAAGCTAGGTGACTTACACAGGGTTGTACAACTTACAAGTGCCAGAGCCAGGACTAAAATGCAGGCCACAGGCTCCAAATGCTGTACTTTGATCTTTCTTTTAATTTACATATCCTTCTCCCATCCAAAAACCTCCATGGCTCCTGGGAGCCATGAGACAAAGTCCAGTCCTTCCACGTGTTCCCAGTGGCTCCTAAGGGCAGTTAGTGGCCATGAGCCACAGTGAGAGGGTGGAGACGATGTGCCCACTGAGCAGGGAACAGCCGGTCCTCTCCCTGGTCATGGGACTTCCACCCGGAGGGCCATCCATCAGCTGTAGGAGCAAGCAGCTTAGACACTTTGTCCCCGTTTCCCATTGATGTCCTCACCAAAGGAGACTTCAAGCAGGGTCACACATGGAGAATGTGCTCATTGTTCCTTTCATGTGCCCCTTTGTGGCATTGCGTTGCAAAGTTTAAAAGTTCAGTTTGAAAGCATGCTCTTGCCTTTGAGTGAAAACTATTATGAACAATAATGACAAAAAGATAAATCAAGGGATTCAAAATTCTTTTTCAAAGGGTGATTGTGCAGATAACCCTGAGATATGTGTCAAAGTGTGCATCTAATGAATGCATGGGGTCTATCAGGAGATACCCAGCTTGCCTGCCCCGTGTGAGGTCTCTGCCTCCCACTCCAGCTCCTCTCCTACAGGGAGAACAAAGCCCAGGGCACTGTATTCAGGGCCGCGAAGGACCAGGACTCAACCTCTGAGCAGCCAATTCCCTGGCTCGATCAGTAGAAAAGAGTCCCTTGGAGACCTTGGTTCTTGCCCCTGCTCTTCTCTACACTGTGTGGCCTTGGGAAAGTCATGTAGTCTCTAGCAGCGCTGGATTCTTCTCTGCACTGTGGTGGCAGCCTCAGTGTTTCTACTCACTGTGGGACGTGACCAGTACAGCAGCTCTGAAAAACAGATTGCAGGGGCTCTGATGGTCTTCTGGAAATTACCCTAATGCCTGAATTTTACTTTCAACAGCATCATCAAAATGTGTGTGCATAGTAATACATTTAGTTCTTATTGGGGAGGAGGAGAGGAGAGAGAAAACAAACCTTATAAAATCTTAGCAATAACTGAATTTAGGTGAAGGGTGTATAAATGTCTATTATACGATTTTTCTGACTTTTCTGCAGGACTGAGCTTTTTGAAAATTAAGAAGTTGGGTTGGATTTAATGGAGAGAAAATTAACTATAAGGAGGTATCTAGTGACAAAATGCAGAATGTAACTCAATCAGGACAGAGATAAAACATAAGAAAGAGCAAATAAAAGAACTGGGGGAAATGTTGAATTCCAATATATATTCAAATATAAATTATGAAGGAAAGAGTAAAGACAATGTGAGAAAGGGAAATACTGAAAAGATGACTGCAAAGAACTTTCCAATTTGGGCCTTCATAGAAACACACCCATTTTCAATGGCACGTGAGTGTTAAACGCACAACTCAATGTTGCAAATTGAACCTAACAAAATAGCAAAGAGAAGGAGAAAATTTTTAGGACAAAGATAGATTCCCTACAAACAACAATGACTCTAACTTCAGACTTCTCAGTAGTAAAAATTAAAGCCATAAGACACCGAGATGACACTTGTGGAGTGCTGAGAAAAATTAACTGCAGACTTGGGAATTCCCAGCTAAAATATCACTAACGCTAAGGACAAAGGGATAATATTCCTGAGCAAAAACTGAAAACATTTACTGTCACAGGCCTTCTTTGTGAACTGCTAAAAGGAATATTTTAGGGAGAAAAAGGTGAACCTGACAGAGCAGGCAGTGAGCTAGATGTGAGCTGGAGCTGAGAGGAAGGTGGCTGAGCTGGGGAAGAAAATTTCCAACAGACAACAGCAGACTTTCCTAAGTGAGTGGTCTCAAAACTTCCCAGAAAGCACAAGTCTCTTTACCTGTCCCACACACATAGCTCTGTGAGTGTGTAATCAACACACGGGCATGTGAGGGATTCAAATACCGCATCAACCTAATCTGACTTCCATGACCCAGTTAGACTTCAATACATCTGTACCGCAATTTTGACTTTGGCAACCATCTTCATTCTGGCCGTGACTGAGTAAGACTAAAACCTCTCTTGATGTGCATGTAGAATCCCTCTGCTAATTGGACAAAGCTCCATTAGGTACAGCCCTCAACCATTTCTCCAAGTTATAGGAAAACAAAAGAGAAGTCAATTCCTGTTCTCACTGCAATTGCCTCCTTCAACCTCTCTCTGGTCTCCCCTCTTGCCTGCCCATTTACAAGCCAATCTTGCTCTTCAGGGCACTCAACCCCTCCAGAGGTGCCCACTCTCCCTTCTTGAGGGTTCACTGTCCTTAATAAAATGTTTTCTACTTGCTGTTCCACAAACATACTCAGGTTACATTTGTCCCTCAGTAAACCCACTCTCTAAACCTGTTACTAGCTGATTGAGCTCATTCTGCAGGGGATTCAAGAACCAAGACACTATAGTTATACAACACAGACATCAACTGCACAACAAAAATCTAGCGACAAGCCCAGGAGGAAAGAGTGGGTCAAGAGCAATGGTGAGAAGAGAAATCAGTAAACAAGTAAAGCTAAATGATTGTGGACAATATAAACAGTAACAGCAACTAATTTGGGGGTAGTTTAAAAAATGATATTGAAATGATATTAATAAACAGGGAACACTGAAAGAGGGTGATTAGCAAAGCTTTTTGAAATTTTTTGCATTTTTTGAAGGGATAGAAAAAGTGATTCAACTTGAACTTTAAAGCCACTTACGTTTAAAATTTTGAGTAACCCCTAAAACAGTAAAAACATGATGTGTAACTTTCGAATTAGAAAAGAAAAAAAAATACATAAACTTGCAAGAAAGTGTCAGTGGAAAGTTTGGCAGTTCCTCAAAAAGTTTAGCATTCCTATCTGACTCTGCCATCATCACTCCCCCATACACCCGAGCCCCAGAGGACTGAAAACAAACAAACTCATACAAATATTCTTAGCAGCATTATTTGCAACAGCCACAAGGCGCAAACAAACCCAGGCGACTGTCGGCAAATGAGCAGGTAAACAAAATGCTATATATCCAAACAGTGGCATATCATTCTGCCACAAAAAGGAATGAAACATTGATATATGACCCTCCACCATGTAATGCAAAGGAAAAGAGGACTAACACCAAAGACCACAAATAATCATATAATTATAGTTCCACGAATGTGAAACATCAGGACTGGTTGTCAGAAGTTGAGGGGAGGGAAGAATGGATTGAAACTGCATAAGTACTAAAACATAAATACATGTATATGGGATGTAAAAATGACTCTTAGCAAGCTCCTCCTTTCTACATGCATTCCAATGGTACAAAATATTCTACTTAACACAGTCACTGGATGCATTGGTGTAAGAACTGGTAACAAGATGAGTATGTCCGACATCCACCCATGGTACACAGTATTAGACTCGAACTGCACTGGATGCAGCACAACAAGTCAAGGGGACCTGCCAGCCCCAGGACCAGCGTCCAGGTTCCCTGCCATAGAGGAGCCAGATAAACAAGCCACACACCAGTGGCGGTCAGAGATTAGCACCATCCGCTGGTCAGACCATTGAATCCCACTTTCCCTTTCGCCTGACTCCTCTTTGAGACCTGAAGTAACAAGAACATCTGGTGATCCGGCCATTTAGACTCACCAGTCCCCACCCCAAGCACTTTGGAGGTGGCTGTGTAGTGCTCTTTCCTCAAGTTTCCAGCAGTGACTTCGCACAGCCCCGTGCACTTAAGGAGCTTATTAAAGACTAAGCCCTGCCCCCAGCAGAGGCATAATATGTGAGTTTTATCCCTGAGGGCGAGCTAATATTTTAAAAGGTTTTAAAAGAAATCTAAGCTCTCCACAGAAGAATTTTTTTTTCCTTTTCACTTTTCTGTTCCCCATTTGTCTTGGAGTTCCTAAGGGGTGCCCCCAGTCATGGGCCTGAGGGAAAGATGTGGTACAGAACTAAGATCAGACTTGGGCAGCACTGGGGTCACCTATCATAATCACTGGTGTCGTGGATGACAGACAAGACAAACGGAGCTCTGCGGGGGCGGGGTGGGGGCGGAGGGAGTGTTTCCCAGTGTCTTTACCTCTGGGAACTCCTTCGGACAGATGGGAGGGGTGTGGACCTCTGCAGGGGTTTCCTCTACTTCCCCCAGCCACCAGATAGGCAGACAGTTTTAAAATTAAGCTGTAAAGAACACAAGGTCTCATGAGGAATTCAGTTATGGAGAAGTCATTGTGTGCACAGGCATGACAATTTGTAGCGACTTTAACAGATCTCAGCTTATACCCTGCAGTAGCCGGTTCCTCAGCTGCTGACCTTCAGCATATAAAAACCATTTTCCCCAATTTCTCTCTCTCTCTCTCTCTCTCTCTCTCTCTCTCTCTCTCTCACTGGCTCTTGCTGTCTCTTGCTCTCGCTCTCGCTCTCTCTCTTTCCTTTGCTTTTAAGGATGTGGAAAACCTTACTAAAATTGCCTGGTCTGACATTTCCTGTAAGAAAGTTCTCTGCTTGGAATACTGTAAAAACAACCTGCTTTAACAATTCAATCCAAATAAATTATCCTCCTGATAGAAGTGAAAATCCCTAATTGGGAATTGAGCTGCATTCCTAGATCTCTCATCGGGGTCTCTGATGACGAAGGTTGGAAAGATAGGGATCGCCTGGTGAGGATGGATTGGGGGTGGGAGCCATGGATGGCCTGCATCCTCCTGGAAAAGCCATTGGGCTGGGCTGGTGAATTGGAGAGAACACAGGCTGTACCCCGGCCTCCTGAACCATTGTTCTTTGGGGGTAATTTCTCAGCACTATTAACTCTCTTTCCGTACGTGCACTCCCAACAGGTCTTGGCACAAATCCTGGACAAGAAACATGCAGAGCCAGAGCAGGATCCAAAATCATGTCCAACATTTCTCCTTCCTGTATATCTATTCCATGAGTCAGCCTGGGTCCTGGAACATTCCAGGAACAGCAAAGAAATTTACCTTAGGCTTAGATTCAGAGGGTTCCTTCGAGGGCACACAGTTTGCAAAACAAAACTATACTACCTATGAACTTCCCCAATATTATTCTGTTAATCTTCCAGTCTGGCTCCAGGCCTAGGCTTGCAACTGGTCTTTAATGAATACTCCCTCTGGAAACCTAGGAGAACTCAGAGTTCGCCTAGATACAGCTTGTGAGCTGAAAGGCTAGAAAGCTAATCCAGAGCACCTAGTCCAGTGGTGGCAAACCTATTGCACATGTGCCACAGCAGGCTGTTTGTATAATTGAAAGCTCTAAAAGGCTCGCCATAACTGATCCAACCAGGTAACCCCCCAGGGGCTATGGGAGCAGCAGAGCTTTCCCTGCAGCCCTCTGGCTAATAGGTAAAGCCAGACACGGAATTGCAGGCTGCAAAACCTCAACTTGGTCATATTCATGAGTCCCATCTGGATGTTAGAAGCACTGGCTACATTTGCTTCAAATCCAAAATGCATTAGGACAGGTTGCTCTTCCCTCCAGGAGACACAAAGCTGCAGGACTGGGTGGTCCTCCCAAGATATATCTCCTTGCCTGTTCTGGGGCAGATACGGCATGAATGTGAGGTGCTCAACAGACAGCAAGAATATGGGCAGAGGTGATGTTCCTTCAGGGAAAAATACCTCCCACAGAGAGAAGTGACCTCTGTGGAGTCCATCTCTGCAACATGGCCAAGTTTACTGAGGAATCATTCTCCTTTCTCAGCCAGGCAATTTACCAAGCACAATGGTACTGGACCAAGAATTCATTTTGGTCTCACTTCTGCACCCCTGCTCATGGGCGTGGGATGCTGGGTTATCCACTGTGGACACCAGGAAATGTCAATACTGAAGATGTGATGGTGAGCCTGGCCCATCCCACAGGGATCCCAAGTGTGAGCAGGGCCCAGACTGCATGACTGGCCAGAGGACCACTGAGGCTGCCTCTGATAGGGATACTCAGCAGCCTGACCTCACCTGACTGAGGACGCAATGGAGATGACTATAGCAGAGACAGAGATCCAACTCTGACTCCCCAAGGCTGGTAAGAGCCTAGGATGGAAAGGATTACCTCTATAATCTTGGTCTTGCCCCAAAGACTCTAAAGTCATCGTTGGAGTTATAAAAGGGAAGGTTCTGAGAGACTGTCTGAAAGGCATTTTGTGAGAGTTGTTGCTGGTTTCCATGGTGGACTGGAAAGCTATGTGATGTTTTCTTAGCTGCTAGGAGAAGCCACTTTGGGGAAGTCCTGCCTTTAACTGTCCTCATAAAGGTCAACCAATATCGAGGACCTGGCCAAGAGCCCCAGTTGCCTGTTAAGGGTATGGCAAGAGGATAAAATAAGACACATAGACAAATTTAGTAATACATGATGAGTGACTGGGAAGTCAATGTCTCCAGATGAGCCAAGAGAGTGACACTCCAAGACAGCCCCTATTGATTGGGTGCGTACAATGATAGGTGGAACTAGGGAAAGATTCAAAGTTGGTAGAAGACTCAGAGACCTATGACTCAGTGGGCAAGTATAATCTTGGGATGACTCAAGAGGGTGGAGATGATCTTATGCTAAATGGATCTTGCCCTGGAGTGTTTTTTAAATTTAGTGGTAAAACTCTTTAGTGGGTGAGAGAAGATGGCTCATCCCTAAAGAGTTAATGGAAAACCTCGAATGAATGATACCGATAATCCCAAACCTCCATTTTATTCCTTAAGGAAGTATGCAAAAGTAGCCATTGTGACTTGTGGTCTCCAACAAACAATCACATCCAGGGAAGTGAGCCACACCAACCAGAGGGATGTACTTTCTCCTAAACCCATCACATATTCAATCTACTTCAACTGTTTGATTAAATATACCAAACAGTAGCATGAAACAGCTACTCAAATGATGTATTTCATTCTAAGCTCACAGAACATTACTCTACATAAGCATTTATTAAAGAACTGTGAGCAGCATGTTTGAAACAGCACTGTCCAGGCCCAAAATCAACTCCACAACCACTTGGAAAGAGGGAAATATGGGTTCAAATGCTTTTAGAAAGCACATGGTGCTCACTCTCAAAAGCACTTCTTTTGGGGGCTCATGACCTTCTCTGAGTGACCCTGGATAAGTACGTATCTTTCCTGGGCTTCGATTTGCCTCTCTGTGACATTCTAGACATCTAAATATATTATTTATACCACATTCATGGTTTTGCCCTTACCATAGAAAGGCTTATCTGGAAAGTACCTTTTACTTTCCCAAACACTTGCAAAGCACATTTCTAAATTTAATTCTTACAAAAGTCCTGTGTGGGAAGCAGTACAGGGACTCTTTAGCCCTATTTTTAAAAAGACACTGAGGTTCAAAAGACCGTCGACCATCTACTAAAAACCCATCCACAACACACAGGTCCATGGTGACGTGTGGCAACTAAAACCATGAAATGTTTCATGGTAGCTTACTTTGTCCATTTTATTTCAAGATTACATCTGCCCCAACTTTTTGAAATCCTTTAATGACATAAAAACAAATACTAATTGGACCAGTGATGTGCTCCATTTAGCAGCAAATATACTAATCTCACTAGGGTCTGATGTACCATGAAGTTATGGGGCTTAAACTTTGGAGAGTTTCCCTCCCAAGAGGTCCAAGAAATAGGTTCATAGGGTCTTATGCTTTGGAAATTTGCAGAAATGAGATACTGTTACATTATTTCCCCTCAAGAAGCCACTTAGATTGTGTATGTTTCAGACCCACAGGTCTGAAACTGCCTCTGAAGCTCAAGTTGGTTATCCAGTACTTTTTAATTAATTTATTTTACTGATGCATGAATCCATCCTTAAAGCCCATGTCCCACTCACTGTTCCAGGTGGATCACCCCAGATTCATCTGACATAGACAGCGACCCTGGAATTTGCTGTCTTGCTGTGGTTTATACAGAGAAAGTTCAGGCCGAGACTGGCTCCCACAGCTACTCTTCCTTCCACCCAACACCGCACTCATGGAAAAGGATTATCCAGGAAATTTTGACCTACCCCCGAAAGCACACAGTACTGACTGTTTTCTGGACATTTCTTAGAAGAAAGAGAAAAAAAACAAGTTACTCTAAACCCAAGTTAGTTTTGTACACTTTGAGCATTACACCACTCATACACATAAAACCAGAGAGCAGTGGAATTTATGTGAGTGAGCCAGCCCCAACTTGGGACCAGCACACCCTGGCTAAAATTAGATATGTTTCTGAGCCAGCGAGTCCTCCTTCTTGGCCACTCCAGGCAGCTGTTTTCACTTGAAATGGGTGTGAAGTCCTTGGGTACCACGTTGAAGAGGGAGGGGTCTCCCTCTGTGTTCCTCTGGAATGCAACTTCCTGTCTCTAATGAGGATTCCCAGCCTTAGGCATAAGTAGCTCAGGTGAGGGTATGCACCGAGTATCTGGGACATGGCTGAGAATCTACCCTTTCAAGAGAAGAAATCACTGCTGAAACTCTGAGAGCCGCAAAGCAGTAGAGCACAAGCTTCCCCTTACCAAAAAGCCAGGACATGAGGCTTTAAAATTTCAGTGCAGGGCAAGCTTCCCTCCCAGATCCCTAAGAGTAATAGGATTTCACATGAGGTTGTAAGAGTGGGGGAAAACAAACCTAATTGTTCAGTGCTTTTCTCCATAACAGAAAAACGTTTGCAGAAGCAACATAACGCCCTCTGGCAGAGCTCTGGGTTCCCTGGTTTCTTAGGATCTGACTAAGTAACATAGGCCTGTGGCTGAAAACACAACTCCTCCCAAATCCCCTTGAATCCTGGCTTCCCTAAGCTACACCCTCCTGCCATTGCCCCCTTCCCAGGCGGCTGGCATTCGGGATCCACAGATTACAGCCTCTTCCAGATCATGTGGGCAAAAGAAGGTCCCTGCAATGCAGCCCACAGGAAGAGGTTTAACCAAAGGTATCTGGAGCTCTTTCCAGAACAAATACAAAGCCATCTGAAGCAGCTAGAACCACGTCAGGCAGTCTCCTGTTGAAATGTCATGTTGAGCCTCACAATATGGATGTAATCAAAGGATCTGGGGTTCTAAGAAAACATCCAGAGGGCTGGGGAGGGATTCTAGTCCTAGCAGGGTGGATGGGCTGTGATGGATCTCAGGAGGGTGGGTAGGAACTAGCTTCCCAGTGCCCCCAGGACAACCTGAAGCAGGCTGCTTCCTGTGCATCCGGAAAATAGATGTAAGAGCTGCTGGGTCCTTTAAGGTCCAAGGCTTCAGGGGCCCATATGTACCATAGGGAGGGGCTTGGGTTTCCCAGGATATGCCATCACCTGACCCAAATTTAGTATTTATGACACATACTATGACCTTGTTAAGCTCCTTCATGGTCTTTCTCCAAAGATACAGGATAGATTCCATTAACAATTCATTTTTCCCTATCAGGTCCATGCACTTCATGTTTTCCCTTATTTTGAGAACTGTTAAACCACAAGAGAAAGTGCAGTATACTCTTACAATGACAGCTAACAGTTGCTGTATTTGTTTCCCCTCTCAGCACACACACACACACACACACACACACACACACACTTCCTCTCTCTCTTTCTCTCTCTCTCATTTTTTTGTTTTGTTTCTTCCTTGTTGCTGAACCATTTGAAAGCCAGATGCCACATTATGACACACCACCACCAAAGACTCCAGCCCACCTCTCCACAGAGTGAGGGCTTGCGCCTACGTAACCTGAGTGGGCTGTATTTGTATGGCAACACTTCTTAAAACTGATGTCCTTGTCTGAGCATTGCCAGACGCCTGCATCTGGGACATGTGGCCCTTTGGAGTAACTGTGTTAAAAAAGAAGAATAATCAATCAGCTGTAATGTCCTTATTAAATATTAAATGAGCCAGATCTGCTTTTTTTTAAATCTAAAATGAATACTTTCAACTTTTTTCTTTCTTTAATAATCCCTGGAGAGTATTAGCTCTTAAAATTTTCTGATCGTTCACATCTAGGGTAGGACATGACCTGGGGCTTGTTGGGAAGCTGGTGAGGGAAAGGAGAGGCTCTGGGCTGTAGTCCTTGGTCGCTCCAGGATGGCTCCTGAGCACCTAGCAAAATGTCCTTGTACATTGATTTGACCCACAGCACAGCTTCTGGAACTTGAACATGCAACGTGTCATGGCTCTTTGCAGAAGCCAATGCGAAGTAATAGAGCCTCTAGTGCTCAGATGGGGCAGAGGACTTGGTTTGTTTTCCGTCAGTCAGGTTTTTAGAGTGCTTCATTATCTTTTCTTCCCATTCAAAAGAAATTTTATTTGAAGGATGACAGGCCAAACAAATGATCCAGTGACCACAGGGAGCCATATCACCGCTTATAGGAATGTCAGCTGCTTCTCACACACTACATCTGTCTTTGGCCCAAGGCAGAAGCAGTAAAGCAGATGGTGGACCTTGACTTTGTGGGTCCACTAAGGGGCTCACCATGTCCACTCACTGCTCAGGCCTGGCCTTGGGAGAACTAAGGGCAGAGAAGGGAGAAAGAGGACATTTGCACCAACACCACAGCTTTCAAATGACCCCAGATTCCCTCAAATGGAAAGCAAATCCATCCAATCCACAAATGCATCTGAGGCCTACCATGTGCCCAGGCCCTTGGGAGAGTTTTTCCCAGAGTCACAGGAACAGAGACTCAGATGCCTCTTCCCTTACCGACAGCCCTCATAACCTCAAGCACAACCTTCCATAATTCAACACCAGCCCTGCCTCCCAGCTTTCTCACAAAACTCCCATCTTACAGGAATAGATCATCTCTTTAAAAAAAAAAAAAGTGCTTGGTTTAACCAGATAACAGAGGGAGACTAATCTTTATTAAAGTATCTATTGGGACCAAATATTTCTATACATTATTTATATACTCCTCAAAACAATCTCATAAAAGTAGGTATCATTATTGATTTTTTTTTACAGTACTGGGGTCTAATCCAGGGTCCTGCACATATGAGGAAAGCATTCTACCACTGAAGCTACATCTTCAATTATCCCATGTCCCAGTGCTTTCGATGAAAGAAATTAACCTACAAAGAGGTATTTTTCTTAAATTGCCCAAGATCATCATTTTAGTACATGGCAAAGATGGGATTTGAACTCAATTCTGTTTGACTCTAAATCCAACACCCTTTCAACCTCAGCATGCCAAGAGTTATTAAATATGTTAAACATGGCGAACCAAGTTTCAAAGGCTCACAATACAATAAAACGCAATGTTTCCTAAATAGCAATTCTCAATAACTTGACTTAACAAGGCTTTGCTTAATTGAAATGAATTTAGAGTTGCTCAAAAACTCTCCTGAGCAGAATTGACTGTTTCACTCAGAATTTAAAAGACACTTTGGGAAACTGTAATGCCCCAGGCCCATCATTATGGACATCAATTATCATTATGGAGTATGGTAAAAAGTGGGTCCAGTATTGTTGGTGCTGCCTCTATCATGGGCCGCCTCCTTCAGAGGCTCTATGGTGCTGGATTCCTGCTCTCTGCTGCTGGCACCCAGTTCCTGGCTGGCTTATACGCTCACCTCTCGCCCAGTATGAAGAAGGACACTGTTCCTTAACTCTCCACCACCTTGAGCGGCAACCAGTTCTGATGTTTCCCATCACTTCAAAACCCGCTTCAGTGGAACTCCCAATTCTCCTGCTTCTCCATCCCTGCTCTTCCTCAACACCTTGCAGTCAACCTTCCGTTCTCCAGCATTCTATGGAAGGTGCTCTCTAAAGTCACAGAGCACCCCCTACCCCATCCTCCTCACCAGACCCAGCAACCTTCCAGAACTCTCTGAAACTGCCAGGGTTTCAGCCTCCTGCCTCCTGGAAACCACCTCTGCACTCCTCTGCACTGCGCTGGGCCCCTTCACCCTCCCTCTGCTCTATGTGCCCTTTCATTGTCCACACCGAGCACGTGTTCTCCACTGCAGGATTCAGTCACTCTTGGCCATGCCCAGAGCACTTTATCTGCTGCCCTGTGCCAGCACAAATCCGATGCCCTCTCCTCTAGCCTCTCTGCAGTCATTCCCCAGAACGGCACCTCTGCCTTGCTCTTGACTATGGAAGAAAGCCTCCATCAGAAGTGTCCAGAAACAGGCTCTTCATCTTCTTGCCCCAACCAGCAGGGACAGTGCCCCTCTAACTGCATGTCCAGTCCCCTGAACCACCAGTCCCATAACCCTCCTAGAACTCACATTCTGCTGTTTCTCTTTCTCAGACTTTGGCTCTGCTATGGCTCAAATCAGAGTCCATGCCTAGGCTATAGCCCTGGGGCCAGCCACTGTGCCCATTCCTATTCCCAGGCTAATCTTCCTGAAGCATGGCCCACTTGGTTTTAAAAAATCACCACATATACAAGAGACTTTCTACTTCTCTGTTGCTTGGAGAAGAAAGCCTGGCTTTTAACACATCCAGTCCTCCAGTACTCTCTCTGCCATGATCCACACATACCCCTATGTTCTAGCTGGACCCACTTGCCCTTTTTATCTTGCTCACACCATCTCCCCAGCTTTGGAATCTCCATACTATGAATTATCAGACCTACCCTTGAGTCCTTGCCAATGTCAGCTGCTCTGAAGGCCTTCTTCTCTGCAGGCCTTGAGGATAGTGAACACATACTGGCCATGCAGTGCCTCAATTTCCCCACCTGTCAAATGGAACCAATAACCCTCCTAAGTTGCTGTCAGGATTAAATTATGATATCTAACACTCTTGCAACAGGGCATGTCAAAGAGTGAGTACTCAGTAATATCAACAGCTTAATTATCCCCTCCATGTGGTACTTCGAGATGTCTCCTTGTCATTCATCTTTTCTTTCTTCCCCCTTAATCCTGCAGTACCTATTTGTACAGATGTCTTTGCCTCTTGGTGGCAGAGACCTCATTTTCAGCATCTCTTTCTCCAACACCATTTTAACAAACAAGAGACACTCTACAAATGCTTTGTGGAACTGAACAAAATTAAATACCGTGTATTTAGATTGAGATCAAAAACTGTTTATCAGGAAGAGGCTTCACTTCTGAAAGACCCATGACCATGAAACTGGCCTCGACAGGAAATGAAAGAAATCCCTGGCTTTAGTAACTTTTTGTGGAATGAACAGAGAAAACAAAGTAGAATTTTCTGGAATGAGGCACACACACGAAACGGAGCTACATAGGAAGTCGCGCTGGCAGATCATCTTTGTGATTTGAAGAACTCTGCCCAGAACGACCCTGCCAGAACTGAGCTTCAAAGGCCACCTTTCCAAAGTGAGGACACCAGCCTTGAGTGAGTAATGGTGGAATTGCACCACACATTTGGGAATATCATCTAGGGAAGCATGAAGGAAGGTGTTCACTCCAGCAGGATTGAAAGAGATTTGGCAGGAGAAAGTCTTCAGCTCTGTCTACTCCAGCCCCCAAGGCATCCAGCCTATTGGTGAGACTCAAAATGGAAACAAGAATGCCCTTCTTTTTACTAAATCAGTGCCATAGCAGAGGCTTAGGCTCCTCCCACAACCCACCATGATGTACAGCGTCCGCACATGTCTACAAAGGAAGAAGGACCCAAAACGAGGCTGAGAAAGAACAAGATAGCTGTCTCATCTTTAGGAATGTGACCGTAGGGATCTAAGACAGCCTTTCCTACAAAATCTCAGGCTTGGAGAAAAGTGGGAAAAGTGATGAGGTACAAAAATGAAACCTTTTATTGTCCTCCACCCCACAACTAGGATATTTAAACCTCTACAGAGCTCTGCTCAGCCCTGCCTCATTCGGAAAACCATCTTTTCTAAGATCCTATGGCACCTCAATTAGCTCCATCCACCTGGCTCTGAGACAAATGTTTCCTGTTTGCTAAGTCACTAATCCTGCTCTTCTTTGAGCTCCTTGGGTGAAGGAACAACCTCATAATCCACTCCAAAGGAAACACAATAACTCACCTCCATGGTGATTTGCTGGAATAATTCTGAGTAACAGTGAAAAAGGCAGAGTCACAGACAACATACCAACATACTCAGGCAGTTGCCAGTCCAGCAGGAGGAACAAGGTATTGTTAGCCCTCACCAACATGGCACATGCTGTAAGAGGTATAAGGGGGTGCAAGTATAGGAATAGGGAAGTAATTGGGAAGGGCTGTCTAAAGAAGGTACATTCTGGATGATAAACATGGTGCATGACAGTCTGGGTGTCTGGGTTGGCTGGTTAATTGGTTGGTTGGTTGGTTGGACAGTTGGTTGTTTATTTGGTTGACTGGATTGGTTGGAAGGATGGATTGTTGGTTGGTAAGTTAGATGATTAGCTGATCAAATCAGTGTACAAAAAATAAAAGAGTGAATTAATGAATGTCAATAAATAAACTAAAGATAAAATTTGAATTCCTCCAATTCTATTAGATGGTCAGTTTAAGTTTCGTGATACTACTCCAGAAAGATTAGCATAGTTTTCCTTTCCACTCTCTTTGCTACATGTATTCTCTCCTTTGTTCAACATTTACTCTTGATGGGTACAAGGATAGAGTTGGGGAAATGATAAAGATATAAGACCTCACTCCAGTCCTAAGGAGCTTTGCAAGTAAAGTTGAGTTATTAAATTATCACTTGATCTGCATTGAAGGTTGGCTATGATAGTGACAAGAAGAAAGGGAAGCAGTCAAGCTGAGAAGATGAGACAAGCACGCAGCCCAGGGTATAAATTTCAGACAGCACTCCTTCTTAGGTGCCTATGCTGCTGCAACCTGAGGGCAACCCTGAGAGTGACAGTCTCTTTGAATTCTGAGTCCCAGATGCCTCATGTGCCTCACTGGCATTCTGGCCCTGATGACCTTTAACAGGACCTGCAGGAAGCAGGCTGAAGACCAGCAGACAAGCATCCTGAAGTGAGAAGAATGGCACCCAGGAAAGAATAATCTCCACAATGCTGCTCCCAATCTCCTACGCTCATTTTCCTCAAAATATCTCTTGAGCTTTAACAGTTTCCTTCCATCCCTCACCATCCACTTCCCTTACATGGGACACCTTCCTGCCTACACACTAGGACTCAGGACCAGGGGTGGAGCCGGCAAGGACCCATGTGTGGTCAGAGGAGGATCTTGGAGCTTCCACACTCATGTCCACCAATGGACTAGATGAGATCACTCGGTCTCCCAAGGAAACATGTGGACACTCTTGGGCCACACCTTCTCGATCTCAAAGAAAATCTGAGTCATGAGAAGTCTCTTTCCTCTGGCAGATGCATCAGATCAAAGACTTGGATCCTGAAGGTATCCAGAGAGGCCAGAATTGAGAAGGAGAGGGAAATAGTGCTCTGCCGTGGGCCGGAACACACGCATCAGGTAAAATGTGGCCCCACACTGAGAGGAGGAAGGTGAACTTGCTCAGCACAGGGCACAGACAGTGGGTGTGGAGAGGAGTCATACTGGCTACAGAAGACAGGTCCCCAGAACAGGTTATACAGGCAAGGTTAACCCCCAGTAGAGCCCTGTCAAAGGAAAGCATCTGGGCTTTGTACAGGTCCCCAGAGGCAGCCCAGTTGGCTCCTCCAGAGTTAGACATAAAGTCCAAACGTGTAGAGACAAATTAAAATGGAAACTCTGTCCATGAGTCGTCCCACATGCGCAGGTGTTGTCAAACTCGGGCTGCTCCAATTCAAGGGATAGTCAATAAACCGCAAATGCCACATCCTCTGCTAGACCTCTGGCAAGCCCCAGCTGGCATTATTCATTCCCTCTCAGGACATGCACGGGCATCTGTGTCCGTGCCCTCAGCATCTAATCTGGGGACCCCTGGGAGGGACTCATCTCCCCTCCCCAACTGCCCCCAGAGTGCTTATGAAATGTGTCCCGGCACTTGCCTACAAATGCAATTACTAGGTGGCAAAAGCAACCACATCCTACACAGCTAAGATGAATGAGGATCTGCTGCCACCTACTGTTCATTCTTCTGCAAAACCTAAAAAACCTTCCAGATGCCACAGAGTCAGAGGCTGAATCCCGAGAATCCCCTGGTTTGGACTAAGTGGGACATTAAACTTTTGATGCCAAGGTTTCAAGACTGGCAAAAGTCCCCTTCTCATAGGACAAGGTACAGTGGTCTGATGCCCCCTGGATCTGTGAACTGAACACAACATCTTCCAAATGGCATTGGTTCTCTACGAAGTCTTCAGTAGCAAACACTCCTCTCCACACCCAGGCTCTCTGGCCCCTCAGCAGCACACTCCAGTGCTCTCTGTCCTTCCTTCCTTCGTGAAGGCCACAGTTTAGCACCTGGTTACACAGGGTCTCACACTGACTGGGCTTCTGGAGGCAGGGAGCTGACTCATTCTTCATCACCCCAGAGGGGATCGAGAGACTTCCGTCTGTTTGGTACTGTTGGACATGGCCCAGACTTGAAGTCAGTGATACAGTAACACCACGCTCTTCCAAAGAGGACCACAGGAGCCATGACAAGAGAAGCTGCCAATCTACCAGGAAATGTTCCAGCCTCTCCTCTAGAGTCTGTACTTTATCTGTGAAAGACCCTTATTTGGCACCCCTCAGCAGTGCACCCTACAACCCAAAGGTGATAGCCACAAATAGATTCTGCAGGTTAAGAACACACATGGAAACCACTGGTGCCAGCTGTGATGCCTGAACTGGACACACCCATCTCAGATGCTATCAATCTCAGTTGCTAAACAAAGCTGTACCCTTTTCTGGAGAATTACCCCAAACTCACCTAGGAGGTAGCACACTGCCTACCCTCCCCAAGATGGGCAGTCCATAGCCAATGACTAACATAAGGTACAAAAAGCTAACCCCTTTACTTAAAAGTGGGACCAAATAGGGGACAATTTATGCTCCACATATCCCCATAAGATTAGCCTGAGACCCCACATCCTTGCCGAGCTCTTGGCCCTCCACCGTCCCACTTTCTATTCTCCCCTTGTTCTGAAAGTGTATCCTCAGTAAAGTATGTACATTAGAAACTGCCTGGCATACATCATACTAGCTGGGGGGGCTTATGAAAATACAGGTTTCTCAGTGTGTCTCTCAAAGTTCTTGATCAGTGGCTCAGAAAGGGAGTGTTTTTAACAAGTCCCCAGGTAATGCAAATGCTATGGACAAGAATCAGTTTGAGAGTCACTGTTCTTGAGAGACTAACCAGAGATAGAAACTGCCCAACCAGTAACAAGCAAAGAGATTAGAGACGGCAGAATCTGACCCTGCACCTGTCAGTACCCCTCAACTCCTGCAAGCACCTGCAGCCAGGAAGAATAGAACATCAGGTACCCAGAGACACACGCCCATGCTCCACCCCGGGGAATGTTCCTGATTAATATCATTGTCTTTCACACAAGATGAGCCTCAAAAGTGAGCTGAAAGGACTGTGGTTCTTGGCTGACAGGGAGGGCAGCAGTTTAGGCTGGGCACACCCTGGCCCGTGTGTAGAAAATGGAGCAGGACTGCAGATAGTGGAGGAGCCCCTGGAGAGCAGTCCAACCACGCCCTGCACCTGCAGACAGCAGCACAGGAGGCCCTGGGAGTGCTGGAGCTCTCAAGGCAGAATTCAACCTGCAGGCGGAGGAAAAATAAGGTCTCAGCTTAGAGGCAGAGCAGAGATGACCTTTGCTGCCATCAAAGAAAAACCAATAGCAATCCTAATAACAGGAGCTTGGGAGTAGGCCTGAGTGAGGACAACCCCTTAACAGCTTCAGCAGGATGCCAAGGTCAGGCCTGTCATGGAGCCCAAAAGGACCCCATGGGGCAGCTCACTCCTCACTTCTATGGGTACCATCCACAAGGTGCCCAAACCACAGGCCACAGGGAGGCCAAACAACAACAAAAAATACCCACTATCCCAATAGAAAGTAGCATGGTGGACCAGGGGTGTGGGGTGTGGCCCCATGACCATGAGCTGAACCTGTTTCCCGTCTTCTTCATTTCAGGCAAAAGCTACCCCCTTCCTGCAGCTACTCAGCCAAAACCTTTAGAGTCACCTCTGCCCCTGTCTCTTTAACACTGCATCTCAATCACAAGCAAATTCCAATATGTTGTGTCTACCCCAGCCTGGCCTTACCACCTTCACTGCCAATGCCGAGTCCAGCCACCATCAGCTCCCTCCTGGACTATGTGATCACCTCGTAACTGGTCTCCCTGAACACACACTTGCTTCCCTGAGTCAATTCTTACGGCAGCAACCCCGGGGATGCTAAGGAAACACAAGCCAGATCACAGCCTGCTTCTGCTCAGCCCCCAGGGGACTCACACGTCCTAGAGGAAACACCAGCACTGTCAGCAGCTTTGAAGGCTCTGGGCCAAGTCCTGGCTTCCTCCCTCACTCCCGCCCTTCTCCCTCGGCCATGGCAGCCTCAGACAAACAGCGTGCCACCCCCTCAGGACCTGCTTTTTCTCTGCATTCACTCCCAGAGTTCCGAAGGCTTATCTCCTGTCTCTCTTCCGGATCCTCTCAGAGGCCCCCCTTTTTAGAAAGGTTTTCCCCAGGGCTCCTGTCCTATCAACCTCCCTGGTTTCCTTTTCCTTGGAACTGAAGATCTGAAACAACTCTACCTCAATTCAAGGAATAGGATGTGAAGAATAGGACATTACTTAGGGTTGATGACAGTTGGGACAGAGGCTTCATGAGCACAGGGAGGACATGCACGGTTACTGCCCAAGCTGAAGCACTAACTGGAAAGTGGGAGCAGTTTTTGCGCACGGGCCACACCCTACCAGCAAGAGCCCCGTCACCCCCTGCTGTCCAGGGCTGCTGCTCTGTCTACTGCATGAAACGACTTGGCATGTAAGACCTTCCCAGCTCTGACAGCTCAAAACACTGAATTCAAAAGAGTCCTGAAGAAGCATCTCCTCCACTGCTCTTTCTGAAACACCCAATTTAAAAATCTTTCAGAAAAAAATCTTACAAAATTCAATTTTTATTCCATAGACTCTATCATACTTCAAGATTGTGCTCTGTTCTGAGAAAATATCCACCTTCCTCAAAGTGAATCCACAAATACTCGTGGAACTAACAAGTGTGGCTGGCTCTGTAGGCGGACACCCCTTCCCCCGGCCCAGTCTTGCTGGCCTTGGGGATCATGGGGTTATGGGTGCCCCTGTTTCCTTACCCACACAGGGCACAGATTAAAAAGGGATAGGTGAGACAGTCAGAGGAACCTTCCTGGAAAAGATGAAAACAACAAAAATTATTCAGCGAGACATAGGAAAAGAGGTAGAGATGGAGAGTGCAGAGAGATGAACATTTTAAAACCTATAGTGACAAGGTTTTGAGTTCAATTTCTGGTAGCAAAATAAATAGGTAGATAGATGATAGATAGATAAATAGATAAATAAAATAAATAAAACCTATAGTGAGGCTAAAAGAAAATTTTAATGCTGTAAAAAATGGTTGCCTGAAGAACAACTGGCTCAAATTTTTTCTCACTCTGTGGGTTATCTTTTCACTCTGCTTGTTATTTCTTTTGTTGTACAAAAGCTTTGTAATAAGGTGAAATCTCAGTTGTTTATTTGATGTAGTATTTCCCATGCAGTGGGGGTTTTGTTCATGAAGTCTCTGCCTACACCTGTCATCAAGAGTTCTACAGATTTATAAAGCATTGGAAAAAAAAAATTTTTTTAAACAGATCCCCCAAACTTAAAGACCCAGTCAAAAAATGGGAATCTGAAATGAATAGACACTTCTTAGAAGTACAAACGGCAAATAAATACATGAAAAAATGTCTAACATCACTGACCATTCAAGAGATGCAAATTAAAATAACACTGAGATTACATGTCATACTAGAAAGAATGGCTATTATTAGCAAATCAACCAATAACAAAGGTCAGTAGAAAAATAGACTTATAGATAGATAGCTATGCCAACCCTGAAAGCACAGGGCAGGAGGAGGCAAGGCCATAGGAATCAGAAGTGTGGGCATGTGGCTTCGAGGGAGGAAACAAGAGAGGGAGGGAAGTCAATGAAATGAACCAGAGAGCTCCAAGACACCTATATGTCTGTGTGAGAACGCGGTGAAGAGGAAATGTGGTTCCATAAATCAATAGGGAAGGAGCAGATCGTAGGTTAGATGGTGCTGGAAAAATTGTCTTACTACTAAAAAAGAAAAAAACAAAAGTAGATCTTTTCATCCCAAAAGATACAAAAGATTAAATACATAAATGTGAAAGTTAGGACTAGGAAGTAAATAGAAAAAGAGGAAAATATCATTAAAAACTAAAATCAAGAAAAAGCATAATAACACTTCAAAAAAATTTAAATCATATGCCAAAAGAGAGATTGGTTATGTCAAAATGAAGAGTTTATATTCAGCAAAAGACATGAGAAAGTTGTTAGACAAATAACAGAATGAGAAAAGATATTTTCCAAAGTCTGAAACTAACAAGAAATCAGTATCTACTGAAAAGAAATTAAATTCTCTTTTAAGGAAGGCAACATTAACCAAAGTCTATGTAGTCATCCATACATAATATCTGATTTTGGTCAAAATCACCAGGAATGGAAAGAAATAGGACAAAATGATCAAAACTAAAACTAAAAACAGACAACTACAGTAACCTAGATATCGGAGTTACTAGATGGAGACTTTAAACTGATAATGAATAGTATGTTCAAGAAAATAAGAATAAAGAAGGGGAACTTCCAAAAGAAGTTAAATGTTTGTTAAAGTTAAAATTCTGTAACGGAAAAATTAAATAATTGAAATTAAAAATTTATTAAATGAGCTTAACAGCGCATCAGGCATGATAGAAGAGAAGAAACTTGCATTGGAAAATAGATCAAGAGAAAATATACAAATTGGAAGTACAGAGAGAAAAATGAGAAGGAATATTTTAAAACTACAGAACTCAGAAACAGTGAAAAGACGTATTACATGTGTAACTAGAGTGCCAGGAAAAAAAAAAGATAAGATGGAACAAAAATGATATTTAAAAAGATAATGTACAATAGTTTTTTAAAGCCTATGACCTCAAGAAGCTGTATGTACCCCAAGCAGAATCACCAAAGAAAACTACACACAGGCACTTTATAGTCAAACCATTGGAAATCGAAAAAAAGCAAAAACTCTTTTAAAGAAACTGGGGTGAGGAAGCATGTAAAGGCTTTTTAAAAATGCATACATTGCCTTTAAAAGAGCAAAAATGAAACTATGGACTGACTTATAAACAGCTATAATGAAACTCTAAAGCAATGGAATGACATATCTAAAGGGTTAAACCAATAAACCACCAATCAATAATTCTATACACATTAAACTTAATTACCTTCAAAAAATAGTGGTAAAGTGAAGGCATTTTCAAACTAATAATGGTTTAAAAATTAATATATCTAAAAAAATACCAGAGAGTTCTTTGTAAATGTAACAATTATTCCAATAAAATAAAAAATTATCACATTGAAGTAAAGATTCAATATATACTGTTCACAAAATGTAAATATAGACTACTCCATAAGGCTCTTCAATTCAGCAAATTGATATGGGAGAGGACAAGCCAGGGACAATGGCACTTGCCTATAACAAGAGGATGACAGATTTCATGAGCCCTAAACCAGCCTGGGCAACATACCCTGGCAAGGCCCCATCTCAAGAAAAGAAAAAGAGTACACACACATATGCACACACATACACACACACACACACACACACAAGCAGTGTAATGGAAATATGCAATGAATGTTTAAATGTTTTTAACATATTACAGTGAAAGACACGTCATCATTTAATAAACATACTCCTCTCACTTCAAACACATTTATTCCACAATTCTTGCCACTTTCCAAAGCAGTTGCAAAAGTCTTCTGTCTCATTTTTATGAGTCATGATGAAAAATAAGGTGACTACCACTGTCTACTGCCATCCAACGAGCATCCAGGCTCGCAGAAATACTGCTGTGTGTCCTCGTCTAACTGAGCCTCTGGCTCTGGTGCTATATGACTTTTGGCTATTCTCCCCAGTGAAAATGACCAAGAAAGGTAAATGTTTTGAATCAGTTTAGGATACTGAGGCAGCCATGATAGCACAACTACCAACTCTCAGAAAGGAGATCTTCCAGAACGGCTTACAGAGTGCCAAGAAAATGAGATAAGTGTGTTCAAAGCAAACGGGAGTATTTTGAGGGATATTAATGGAAATGTATTGCACTGCAACAATTTTTTATTTAAACCTTCACCATAGTTTTAGATCACTGTGATTACAATCAGAGTAGAAATAAGCTAGGTATCAAAAACAAAATGGTAATCAGGAAAATACTCCCAAATACTTCAAATCAATATATATCTAAATAACCCATTGGTCAAAAAAAATCATAATAGGAAATATAAAAACTTTTAACTAAATTCTATGAAAATACAACATATTAACTTGTAGACTACATAGAAAGTGTTATTTAGAAGGAAATTTGCAGACCCAAAAGATATTACAGAATAAGAAGTTTGAGAATCTGTTATTAAAGATCCATATGAATAAACTAGAGAATAATAGCACATTGAATGAAAGAAAGTAAAAGGAAATAAAAGAATCAATATCATTGCCATATAAAATAAACATATGAAGCCAAAAAGTGATTCTTTAAAAATACTACACAGTCGATAGATTCCTGGTAAGATGACAGTAACAAAACAGAGATATCACAGTAAATTTTACAAACTTGAAAGTGATAAGAGGACATTGTGTAATTTTATGCCAATAAATTTAAAATATAGAAAAAGCTGTCAAATTCCTTTAAAAATTATAACTTGCCAAAACTGACACAAGAATAAGAAATTCTAATTTAAATAATTTTAATTGAATGCATAGTTTAAAAGCTTTCAGAAGTCTTCCCAGTTAACTTGGTGTTTAAGGGAGCAATAGGGCCAATCTTACACTGATTTGTGTAATGGAGGGCCAGATCCTGACAAGGGTGGTGCAAAACAGAAAATTTTCCAGCCAATTTGTGGACTTATGCACAAAATTCCTGCACAAAATATTAATAAATCCAATGATATGTAAAAAGATACACTATCATAGCCAAGTGGAGGTTATTCCAAAGTGTAAGGTTGGTTCTGCATTCAAAACCAATCAGCATAGGAATCATCCAGATCTATCATGAAAAAATAAAAAGTCACAGCAGGGCAAAAGAAATGAAAATAATGCTGAAAGGATCTCTGTCAGAGCTGACACACTATGGTATCTAGAAACACAGGAAACCTGTTACCATGCCAGCCAGTCCGTGTGGCTGCAGATATGTTTTGAGACCATCTGCTAACGCCTTCCTCAGCTGTGGAAAGAAGTGAGCGGGACCTGGGAAGGTTCCCAGCAGCTTCTGGGATGTGCGACTTCAGGTTCTCTTCCTAGGTGGCCCTAGTCAACCCTGCTCCATAGATTTGCCATGAGAGACCAAGGAGCCGTCAGGGCCCGGACACATGTGAAATGTGTGTTTCTTTGTATGAAGCCATAACCTCAGCATACTCACCTGAGAGGTGAGGGCTGGCTGCCCTGACGTTTGAATGCTCTTTCCATCCTCTCCTGGGTCAACCTGGGATTCCCGCCAGGCAAGTACAATTTTGAGGGCATTCTCTCAGCCTCCGTGTGACCATCCACCACTGGCTCATTCTCTGAAAGACCTCTGGATGGCGCTCTGTCTCGTGGGGACAGCTTTTTGCTGGGCAGCTGGGAAGGGCTGTCTGGGGTGGTTTTCTGCTTTTCCTTGGATGGTTCTCTAAGCTGGCTCAGGGGACTCCTGGAGATGGAGCCATTGTTGGAAGCAGGGACCTCCTGAGGGGCTAGATGTGCTGGGGTGCCACCTGAGAGGCCAGGCACCATGGGGCTGTCCTCCTGGGGCTCAGTCTTGCTGCTTGAGGCCAGAGACCGTCTCAGAGAGCGTTTGCAGAAAGAAACCTGTGGGAGCCAGTTCAGAAATTGTGAGGATTTCCTTCCAGGAAAGCTGGGGAAATATATTATATGTTGGCCCATGGCAACCCCTACCCAAGAATATCTGTTCCCATCCCAATTCTTTCCCTTAAAATCCTACGTATTCTGTGAGGACTCATTCAAATACTACTGCCACTGTGATGCCCTGGCTGACATGCGCCCTAATGCACAAACCCCAGAGCATCCACAGCTCCTCATGACCCTCCCCAGAGCAGGTGCAGGTGGCAGGGGAAGTACTGCTCCAGTTTCTAAGCCCTGTCTGCCAACTGAGTCATCTGTGGCAGCTATTTACCTTGTCTGACCCTCATGTCCTTGCCTAGTAATGGAACTAGTTCATAATCCACTACCTGCCATTTCTATACCCCAAAACCTGGAAAAAAGAAAGTTCTTTTTGCACTCCTGTGGCAAATCCTTCTCAACTGTGGTAAGATTGCTTCTAGTCTTTATAAAGTACAAGTATCCTCACGTTTATGTTTTTGTTTACTGAAGATTACCACCAACCCTGCTACATGCAATGTGTGGTTTATGCACTCTACTTATATCCTGAAGTCCATGGATTTCCAAAACACATCTGGAGCCCAAAAGGGAATGAGGAACCTGTAGTACTTAACCTCCCACAAGTTCACAGTGAGGGTTAAATAAAGCACTAGCAGGATGCCAGGCACACCACAGCACTCAACAAATAGTCCCTGCTCCTACTTACTTGTCCCCATTTTTATTTCCATATGGCCCCACCCCACCCATGGTGGCCAAGGGTTCTTCACTCATCTCTGGTGCCCACAGCGCTCCCATCCAGGTCAGCGGCCTATGCTTCCTAAGCACTCAACTATGCATTGTTTAGTTTTTGAAATAAAAGAATTCCAAAGGAATCAACTGGAATGCTTTATTCCGATCAATGACTAATTGAGGAAATGGGATCTCCTGTTACTACTCAACGGCGGGCAGGGGAAAGTAGAGGGACAAAAATAAACCTACTGAACTTCATGGTTTTAATTTCAGGACCACTCAGCTTTTCCAGAAATAATTCAGGGCCAAATGGAAGCCTAGGATGGAATGAGGAAAGCTAATTTTATAGTGTTCTTGCTTAGTGGAAATTACCAGGCACTGTGAACCTTCTCCAGAAACTGCCAAGGGCATCCCTTGCCCAAAGCAAGGAAGACATTAGTCACCATCCCTAAAAAGACTCAAATTTCTGGCATAACAGAGCACTGCCTCTTACTTCATACCTCATCATTAAGTATAGAGCTGATCTAGTGGTAAAAAAATGATGAAATCTTATAAACTTTGGTTCCTTTCTCTTGAGCAACCCATAGCTATGGCCAAAGCACAAAATACCTTCCAGAAAATCTAGGGAAGTTCTACAGAAACACACCCTTCAGTGTCCTTCACAAGATTCAGATGCCACAGGGGGAAACGTCAGCTCCCCAAACAACTACTAAAGGAGAGGTTTACAGCAACACCTTTAGTAGTAAGGCAGATCCACGTCATCTCCTTACACCACAGTTATGAAGGCATTCTCAGTTGCACAAACAGAATGGTTAGAATTTCATGGTAAGGCAGGACCCTGGTGTTCATCTGGTCCACCAGTTCTCAAAATGTGGTCCAGCAACTCTCGGGGTTCCTGGATGCTTAGAGAACTTAAAACTATTTTCATAGTCATTCCTATGGTTCAGATATGACTTGAGTGTATCCATCAAAGGTTCACACTGCTGGAAGCTTGGTTGCCAGCGTGGCAGTGTCAAAGCAATGAAACCTTCAAGAGATGGGGCCCAAGTATATACATCATGGAGGCAGTATCCTTGAAAAGGGTCAGTGTAGGTCTTGTGGGGTTGGGTTAGTTCCCACAAGAATGGGTTGCTATAAGCAAGTCTAGCCCCTTCCTTGGGTTCCTCTTCTGTTCACACATCCTGGCCCTCCTGCATATACTTCCACCATGATGCCGTCGTATTTTGAAATAGTCAGAAGGCCCTCACCAGAGGCCATGCAGAAGGGCCCTCCTGTCTGAGAATTTTGGCCTTCAAATGAGCTAAGAAATCCTCTCTTTTATGTATTACCCAGAATTAGGCATTTTGTTACAGGAACAGAAAAACTAAAAGTATCGGTAATAATATGACACAATTTGACTTCATCATGATGTTTGCTTTTTGTGCAGAGCAATAGTGAGTGGAAACTTGGCTCCAAATGTGGATCAAGGTAGCGGCACTGTTCTGGCTTGTATCTAGATGTCCCCTCAAAGCTTCATGTGGTCATAGATGGAGCTGGATCTAGGGTGTGTGATACTGGGATCAAGGATGTGATGCTGAGATTGATTTGCGGTGTGATGCTAGGATTAAGGCTGCCCTACCCTTGATGTGGGTGCCCTACAGGTGAGTAGCCTGGATAGGATATAAGGACGGAAAGAGGGTTGCTGCTTGTCACCTTAGCCTGCTGCTTACTGCATTGCTGCCTTCTGCTGCCGTGAATTGTTTCCCCTCTGCAATGCCCTCTGCCATGCCACCCTGCCTTGGAGCCAACCAACTATGAACTGAAACCATTGCAAACTGTGAACTACAATAAACCTTTCTTCCTTTAACTTTGTATATTGGGTATTTTGTCTTAGTAACAAGAAAAGTAACGAATACAGACATCAAACTTTACCAGAGTTTGAGATATTCTTCATTACTATAAACTGACAATAAAAATGAATACATAAAACACATAAGAATGTCCATGCTGAAGCATAAGAATCACTAACTTTATTCAATCTAGGCCCAACATCTGCTGAGTGGGAATGGTGGTGGTAAGTGCTTGGGGAACCATCTGAATGTTGAGTAAACTTACTGTTATTTTCATGGAAACCACTGAGAGACAAACCATGGTGATTCAGACTTGGATTTTTGGCACAAATTTCTTAGAAATAATTTGAGTCTGTCATATCAAGGCAAAAAAAAATGGTGTATTGTTTTCAGTGATAAACTACAAGCTGTTGGGTAAAAATCAAATTTTGAAAAATTTATGTCTACTATTGTAAGCCTGACAACTTTGCAGTACTTAACAACTTTCTTGATAAGTTGGGTGATAACATGAACAAATGAGAATTATTTTTGTAAAATGAAATGTATTCATACTTGGATCATCTATATAACTCAGTAAATAATATTTTCCAAGTGACTAATATATCATGTTACTAAATTATGCAAGAATAAAAGACTCAATGTGTGAGAGAGATCAGGGGAAACTGATAAATTACAATATATTCATTGATATTGTTTAAGATTCCACATTAAATAACTATAATTTGTCTAAATTTAAGGTGGTATCAAAGAAGAATACACCTGGTTTTCTGAAAAGGCTGTTAAGGTGCTTTTTAATATTTTTAAAATACATTTCCCAATGCTTATCTGAGGTTACACTTTCTTTACACACTTCCATCAAAATACCGTATTTCAATAGACCAAACTCTGAAACAAAAATGAGATTTGAATTGACTTCATCTAAGCCAGATAGTGAAGAGGTTTTTGGTGATTTTTTTGTGTTTTGGGTTTTTTGGAGTGTTTTTTGTCTTTTTGAGACAGAGTCTCACTATGTAGTTCAGGCTGGCCTTGAGCTTACTTTGTAGCCCAGGCTGGTCTCAAACTTGCAACAATTCTCTTGCCTCGGCCTCCTGAGTGCTGGGATTATAGGCGTAAACCATCACATCTGGCTTAGTGAAGAGATTTGAAAAACAAATATAAAACAATGTTATTCATCTCATTAATCTTTTCTTGTCTTGAGATTAGAGACTTTTTACAGATAGGTTATGTTAAATGTAATGAGTTTACTACTATTATTTAAATGGTTTAATAAGTAAATATGTTTTAATTTCTGTTTTAATATCTAATAGAGGAAATATCAATAGATAACATCCATTCAAACACAAGTTCTTAGGCTCCTTTGTAATTGTATTAATAGAGTGAAGTGATTTTGAGACTATAAAGCCTGAGAGCTGCTAGTATAGTCTCTTAACCAGACAGGACTATGTCTACCATGTCCCCAAAAGACAGCACTTCCCTTTGACACAATTAGTCTCATCCCTTCCAAAACAACCTGTCCCGATGAAGTGGTTCTGACTCGCTCCAGCATGGGGACCAGCTGAGCTCTCTGGAGCCATCAGGCGAATCTACACCACTCAGTCCAACAAGACCAGCAAGCACACACCATGTGCTACATACAAACAGCATGCACTCCCTGCTCTCTGCTTACAAAGCAAGCCCAAAGTGGCCAATAGGGGTCCCCCCATATGTCACTCCAGCCTATCCACCGGAAGTAACCACGCAAGGTACCCAAGAGGTTCTGAAAGTCACACCAGGGTCTGATAGAAAAAGTGCACTGAGCCATAGGCACAGCACCAGAAAGGCAGTCAAGAGGCCACACTGGCCATCCAGAGGCGAAGGTCTTTCTACCCCCATGTTTGAGGAAATTTCTTATACTCTGCCAGCAAGACTTCTTTTCACAGCACTAAACATCTCCAAAAATTACAACTGTCTCTACTCTTCCCTTCTTCACAACCTTTCCTCCGGACATGGTCTAGTTCATGAATGTCCTTCATGGCCCCTCCACACTGAGACACTTGGGACAGGACATGGTGTAAAAACATGGCCTGAACTACTCAATAAGGAGCAGATTCTCCCTCCCTTGATCTGAACACAAAGATGCAAGATCACAGAAGCCTGGACGTCCCAGACCCTGAGGGCCTTAGTCAATCAGCTAACCAAAGAGACCAAAGCCAAGAGAAATAAAAACCTTGATCAAAGACCCCACAGTATGGAGGCAGAGGCAAGGAGAGGACCCACTTGTTTACGTCCTAATTCCAAATGAATTTGGAGAACAGGACTGGCACCTGTGTTTCATCCACGCACGTGCAGGTAAGTGTGAGTGTGGTGGCAGCCACAAACACGCACAGTCTTATCTTAGGTTTGCTCAGGTTCCTGACGCTGTGTTGTGTACTCTGTGTTTGATTTTACTTCACTTTGCTGCTTATTCTTTTGTAAACTCCATTTGCACTTTTCTCCATTTGGCTTAATCTCTCCACTTAATGAGACCATCCCACGGTCTCTGCTTAAAGAAGACTACAAAATAATGTTACATTTTTAGAAATCTCGAAATAGAAAGGAAAGCAGAATAAGGAGACTATAAAGTTGAGGATTTCTATGCTTTAACTACCATGTTCTTTTAAAAAAAAAGATTTTTTTTAAAGATGTTCTCTAGATTTGAATAGGTTCCTTACTTCTGAATTGCAAAAAAAAACAACTTTGGTGTATGTGTTTCACCCAGCAAAGGAAGACAAAGCTATGACATCCATCTCACTGATATAAAGGGAAAACTGAGGGCAGGCGAGGAGATGATGTGAGAGCCAGGTAAGAAAAAGGCAAGTGCTCTTCCCACGCCCACACACAGATTCCCCCTTCACGAGCTGTCCTGTGGGCACCCTAGACAACCAGGCTGTGCTGTAGCCCTCTTCTCATTCCCCAATTTCTCAGCAGGGAGAGAGCAGCCCCACCTGTGAGGAACTGGCCATGGGTCCAGTCATCATGCCTCGGACAATCAGGCCAGACTTGGGCTTGGTCTTCTCTCCTGCCCTCTTTACATCCGTGCAAGGATCCAGCAAGTGAAGCTTGTCCATCTTCGCCCATGCAGATGCCAAAGGGGTGCTTTCATCTGATATCATGTGCACAGGTTTACTCTTGTGTGGCGGACTTTTGCATGACAAATTTATATCCCCATCAAGACTGTCTTGTCTGCAAAAAAGAAATAATTCCATTAAAACAAACTCCCCAAAAGGAATCAGTAATGACAATAATAAATTCCACAACCATGGTCACTCAGAGCAGGCCCACTAATATATATATATTCCTAATCAGCCAATGTGTTATGGTGGAAGGTAAGTAACAAAAAAAGCTCTGGGATCACAGAATTTCATCCTACAAAATAACAGACAAGCAAAATACATAACAAACAAGAAATGATGGTCTGTTACAGACTCCCTTAAGCCCTTGCTTATCCAGACCTGGATGATCCAGGAAAACCAGAATCCTGCAAAACAGTTCTGGGATGTATGGAATGATAGTATTCGCTGACTTTTCAGGAAAGTTGGACAGGTGTGCCAAAATCTGTGTGTATGGGAGGGGGGTGTAAGTTAGAGAGAGACAGAGATGAGGAGAGATTCAGGAAGAAGAGGAGGTGGAGGAGATTGAGAGTGAAAGCCAACAAGTAGTTATAAAGAACAAGAGAGGCCAGGATAGGAAACCAGAGACTCAAGTAAAGAGCTTACCTCAGAAGCTCAGCACTACACTCTCAGGGCTCAGAAGCTAGCACTCCCCAGACAGCCCAGCTGTGTTCTACCCCGGGGCCATTGCATGCATGTGCACTGACACCTGCTCTATGCCAGGCCTTCTCCAAGACTGAGTCACACATGAGAGCAGCGATCATGTGTGCTGCGATTGGGGTGTATCAGGCAGAAGGGACTGGAGCCATCTTGCAGAAGACCATCCTGTATCAAGCCCTGAAAGGGAGCATCAGGCTGAGCAGACAGGACTGTAAAGCAGGACGAGCCCCGTAGGGCAGGCAGGACTGGTCCAGGTTGAGGTTTGCGAGTTACCCTATGGAGTTTGGCTTTGCTCCCAAAAGCTGCAGGAACATCCGTCAGTGTGTTAGGAAGGAGCAGCTTGACAAACTTGTTCTGTGGGAAGCACCTACTGTCTCGTGTGTCGGGGATGGATTTAAGGAGAAGAGGTGCACAGGGAGAGGCTGGGGGTGTGAATGAGGGCCTTGCCAACAGCGAAGGGAGGCTCTGGGGTCACTAGGGAGCCGATGAGGAGGATACAGAAAACAACAGGGAAGGGAGAATAAAGGAGGACACGCAAGTGCTGGGCTTGAACTTCTTCATTGCTGCTTTTTCTTTTTGGCTCCTTGAGATATTTAATTTTTCAGCCATGTAAATACCGATGGAGGGGGTCACCTTCTTCATTCCTTGAGCTACCTGTTTTTATCAGTGTCACCCTTTGGCAGTTTGACACACAGGCCCTAAGCTTTAGCTGCCCTCAGGAAATAAAATACTCTTCTGCCCAGTAAGGAAAAATGACCCTTTCCCCAGAAGTTAAACTCAATATGGGTGACTTTTGGGGAAACTACCCATAGGATGTAACACTCGTAAGTTAATGTTCTCCAAATAATAGAGTTTCAATTAAGAATGCCAGATCATTTTCTTCCTGAGAGCTCCACAGATTTTCTCCATTTCTACAGTGTTTCATTGCCTTTTAGAATATTATATTATACTCTTATTTTTTGAAAAAGTCAAACAAAGCAAGCCCCTGAACCTTAGGTGTCTCAGAATATAAAATACATAATTTTAGTAACCAGTATCCTCCATCACAAAACGGTTCACTCTCTAGAAGAATATAATGGGGCTCCACAGCAGAGGTTTTGAAGCAGAGAGTATAGGAAGGTAAATAGTGACCTCCCACCCACAAGATGTCCAAGTCCTGATCTGTATGATCTGTGAACATATTACTACCTTACACAGTAAAAGCAAATTTGTAGATGTGGTTAAATTAAGCATCTTGAGATGGGAAGATCAAATGGGTTGTACGGTGGGCGCCGTACAATCACTGGGGCCCTTCACGGAAGAAGACAGGAAGATAAACGTAGTAAACGAAGTTCTTTTAGTAGTAGTCAGGCAATGTAAGAATACAAGCTTGAGTGGTGTGCCTGAAGGTAGAGAAAGGCGCCAGAAGCCAAGGAAGGTAAGTCTTTAGCAGGCCAGAAAAGAAACACAATGGGTGTTGTCCTCAAATTCTCCAGATAGACCTGGTCCTCAGATACCTCACTTCCACTCAGTGAGGCCACAGAGAATCACACAGAACCACAGAGAATCATTCTGCATTGTAGCCGACATTTACAACCAGTAGACTTGAAATAAAGCAGATTGCAGTATTCTCAATGACATCGGTAGACCTCATTCTATTAATTGTAGGCATTAAGAACAAAACCTGAGGTTTCTCAGAGAAGAAGGAATTCTTCCTCACACTATAACATAGGAATCCTGTCTGAATTTCCAGCATCAGGCTCTGCCCTACAGAACACAGGCTTTCCAGTTCCCACAACTACATGAGCCAACTCCTTAAAATAAACCTCTTTATATATTCTTATGTATATGTGTACGTGCACACACATCTATATACACAGGCAGGCTCAGCCTCTAATAATTCAGCTTACCATTTTTCAATTTGACAATGGTGTGAAAGCATTAGACATTCAGCAGAAACCATACTTTGAATTTTGAATGTTGCTCTTTTCTAGTGATATATAATACAGTACTGTCTGGATGCTGGTCTGTGGCAGCGAGCTTCGGCATCCTCGCCGTAGGTTCGCAACAGGAAACAGTGGATATTCTACAGTGCGTGCTGCTGCTACATTTGGTGTTTGGTAAGTTAAGTGAACTGAATGCTTTTTCAACAGGATAGTTCAATTCACAGTGGGTTTATCAGAACATAACCCCATCACAAGTCAAAAAGCATCTATATATGCTATTGGTTCTGTGTCTCAGGAGAATTCTTGCTGTTATAACCCCCAAGTTAGAACAGTAATAGAAGCTACTCTTCAGAGTAAGTGGGAAGAGATACCTGGCCTTGCTCGTTTCTGCCAGTGACATTTTCCATCCTGCGTCTTCATCTGAAAGGTCATATATATTCACCAGTGTGGTCTCTGAGCATTTCTCCGGCAATTTGTTAGTTTTCTTTGGAACTGGGAGTGCAGGGATTGAAGTTTCTTGGTTTAAATTTTTATCCACATTTCCAGAGTAATCCAAAAAGTATCTAGTGATGAGCTCAAGGCTTGTTTTTAGAGGATTTTCTTTTGCCTATCATTGGGAAGTGGGAAACATAGTTAATTATTGATACCATTTCAGGGAAGGTTAAAATGATGGCTATTACAATTCTTTGACATAAATTTATTGACTTCTCACTCATTCATACATGCTTTCAGCAAACTCACACTGGCTTGCCTATTGCACAAGGCAGGTGCTATGTTGGATAAGGATGCAGAGATGACGACAAAATCTCTACCCCGAAAGAACTACCATCCAAGGCATGAGTCGGGCAATCCATTGAACCATTACAATAAAATGTGATGCGAATAGAGGAATGCCCAAGCAAATTTCCTCTACAAGCAAGTACTCCTACAAATAACTTATAAAATACTTATCCTTTCATTTAAAACAATTTAGGCCTATAGCGAATACTAACTCTGTAGTTCCATAAACATCTGAGGCCTGAATATTTTCTTAATCTGTGACCTCCACATTTAATGTGAAACACCAGCAGTTGTAGAGATAACCGGAACAGAAAGTTAATATGAAAAGCATGAAAAGCCAGGCATGGTGGCACAGGGCAGTCATCCAGCACTTGGAAAGCTGAGACAAGAGATCAAGGCCAGCCTGGGCTACAGGGTGAGTTCAAGACCAGCCTGAATCACAAAGCAAACAAACAAAAAACCAACCAAACAAAAAGGATTTTCCAGAAATGCTTGTGCTGTCTCAAAAAAACAAAGAGAAAAGAAAAAACACACGCTGTCAGGATTGATTTATTTTATACTCTAACCCTACAAAAAAAAAAAACTCCATTACCCCCTGAATCTTTCTAAGCCAGAATAGTAACTTCCACCCCCACATACACATACCACCATTTGGACAGACATAGGCATCCAAACACAGATCCACAGACTGGCTTCATGCACCCGCTATGCATCAGTCTCCACCTCAAATGAATGTAAACCATCGCCCCACCCCCAGCCCACCCCCCTCCCACATCCTCACTCTGCTGAGCTGTACCCAAACAAGGGGTGTCAGGGACTTTTGCAATCTAAGAGTAGTAAAGCATCTGGCAAAGAGCAGGCTTCAGTGCATGCCCAGTCCCTCCTCTGTTATTTCTCTGGTCTGTGCCGCAGAACTCTGACCAAGACCATGGCCAGTGGACTGTGACCAAATTCCACAGCCTCATCTGATAAGATCTAGGGGCAGTTTGTTTACTCACTTCTTTTAGCATGAGACCAAAAAGAAAAGAAAAGAAAAAAAGCCCATTTTGCCTAAGTCGGAAGCTTACAACGAAGGGAGATGAGGAAAAGATATAAAATTTCTTGATTTTTCTCTCAGTAAAAGAGCTGTATGGCCCTAAGTTGTCTGGATTATACCTTCGGGGACTTCATAGCACTTGCTCACAGCAGTCACACAGCCTTTATATGAAGCTAGATACTGTTTTTCAAAATTTCAATTTTAATTTCTCATATACCTAATAGGGAAAACCAGTTATTAAAAATATTAGTATTAAGTTACATTAAATTGCTTTCCTAGGATCATGCTAGCTTTGGGATGAGTGAATGGTGAAATTATTATGCAATAAGTAGACTAATAAGCCCATTTTTTTAAACCATATACTCCAATTTATTGTATTGTTATGGTTTGTGTCTGGGTGTCCCCCAAAGCCTCACGCAGTCATGGAGGATGCTGAGTCTAGCATGTGTGATTGTTTGTTGTCTAGCACTGGGACTGGTGGTGTGAAGGCAGCACCCACCCATGGGCAGGTAACCAGCATACAATATAAGGGAGGGAAGGAGGCGTGCTTTTCCCCTTTTGCCCTGTTGCTCTTGTTGCCTGCAGCCACCGTGAAGGGCTGCCCCTCAGCCATGCCACCCTGCATTGCAGACAGCTGAGTATGGTCTGAAATCTCCAAAAACTGTTAGCTAAATAAACCTTTCCTTCTTTCATTTTGGGTGTTAAGTATTTTGTCTCAGCAACAAGAGAAAAGTAACCAAGGCATGTATCACAGCTAACAACTACTATTCAAATAAAATAATCAGAACATTTACAAGGTCTAACGAAAATATCTTAGGTATTATAAGATAATATGTTACATTATGGCAAGGAAATAAATACAATTTGAATGGCAAACGTACTTCTGGGAACTTAGGTAAAGTTGATTTTCCATAAAATCTCAATAGAACAGAAAGGTTAATTAAATTTTCAGACATCAGTCTCACTCCCTGTGCAGAATATTCCTAATAAGTACTCCTGCCTCAGAATCTACCAGAGGAAGGCACAGAGTACCTGCTGCCTGGCCCAAAAGTCTTCTTCCTCTAGCACTGCATCCATGAGTGTATTCAGGACACTTAAGTGCCAAGTATCACACCAGATCCAGAAGACGAAGGGCATCTGGGTGATGTCTTTACTGAGTCTCTGAGATGATTTCACCTGGCTGTCTTGACCTTGTTCTTCTCAAAGGGGATCATATGGGTTTCCAGCAAGCACAGAGCACCATTAAGGTTGGGTCCTGTTGGCTGAGGTTTACAGATTTGCCTGAAATTCTATGTTTTGACTTATGAAGTAAAACTAGGCCTGGACTTCTCTTTGGCCCTTTAGATGGATTTCAAGGTGCTTACAGGTTCCTCCAGAGGTCTTAGAAATAGCCTTAGTCTCATCTCTATGTTAATATAAACTGCTAAAATGTTATTTGAAAAATGAGTTACAATTAATCATAAGTTATTAATCACTGTAATCATGATTACAGTGATGGAGTTGGGAATCTGAATTCCTATTCTGTAACTGACTGAGGCCTCAAACAGCCACTACGTTCTAGCTCACAGCTTCCCACTGGGGACAGAGGAGGAAGTCCTCATTATATCAATGTTTTAAAGGCTGTATAAATGGGCCCTGAGGGCTGGCACAGAAGCCCAAGTAGACAGAACCATCTTACTACCCCTACTTTCAACAAGGCATCTTCCCTTTTGTTGTTTTGTATGTTGAAGTTCTGTGTGAGACATCATTTTATTGCCTTGGTTTTTAAATTATGGTAAATGCAAAACCACATGGTCAATTATGAGTTTCTTTCTGACTCTGACATTATGCCCAACCACAAGGTAACATGTGCTAGGGGACTTCCTTTATAGATGAATTAGAAAATGTTGTATTCCTAACAGAAAGATCAATTAACTTGTAATTATAGCTTCATTCATTCATATACCCATTCATTCAGCCACTTATTCACTTATTTCACAATAAAGTACTGATACTTCACTATATCACCAGACAATATGTTAATTATAGGGATAGAATAGTGTGCAAAAGAGAGATAGTCTCTAGCTTTCTGCAGCATCCAAGTTCATGGGAGAGGCACACATTAATTAAATAATCATGCAAATATCCTATTACAAATGTGACAAGTCTATCAAGTACCCTGAACACTTGTAACGGCTTGTAAGTGGGTAGAGTCTGGGGACTAGAGAAGCCCTCCCCACACTGGAGCAAGTGTATTCCAATCGCTTTGACTCCAAAGCACCTGGGTAAGATAACCCAATTCCCACTCCCAACTGAATTAGATGTCACAATAGACTTAAGACCAAGGTGTTACTCAAAACAGAAGAAGGTGTTACTCAAAACAGAAGAAGGAAAACCTTCTGTAGGCAAGAAATGGAAGATTTTAGCATAACTCAACACTGTATTCTTAAGTAGAGTCTTACTGAAAATAGCTTTGTGTAGGGAGGAAGGCACACAGGAACAACAGTGGGAGGCTGGGTACAGCCACAGGCTGGGGTTCAAATCAAACACAAAACAACTCCACACACAACACCCGACAGAAGCACAGGGCTGGCAGAGGAGGAAAACCCTAGGGCAGGCCAACCCCAGGCACCTGCCCCATGGGCCATCAGACTCTGTTCCAGACTCCACACCACACCTTAGGAAGTACACACCTTGTTCTCCCTGTAGAGAAGCTCAAGATGTAAAACCTTTCGGAGATCATTTCTGCTGCTTATGCTGAGGTCAGAGCGAGGGCGTTCCTGGTCCATGGTCACACATGTCTTCTTTAGGCCCTGAGGGAAGATGTCTGAGTCACTGTTTGCCCTTCAAATCAAAATCTTTTGTCATCTGACATAGGGGAAACAAAGACAACTGATGTTCTTCTTTATGATCATTCTCAAATGCTGGTTTAAGAATTCGTTTTTATTCAAACCTTACACTTGACATCACCTTCACGATTATTCTGAATTTCACAACAGCCGTGTGGGGTGATCTAAAGCTAGGGTTTCCAGCCCTTCGTGTAGGTAGGGAGTAAAATCTGGATAACCTACGCATCCAGAAATCAATTATGAGGCCCAGAATTTGGCCCTAGATGTGGGGCCATGGAGTATAAAGCTTTAAAAATAAACAAAAGGGAAAAAAGGCCAATATTCATTCCCTTCATTTCCCAAATGGAGAAACCAGGAGCCAAAGAAGGTTTGCCCACAGTTACCCAGGGGAACCACAAAACTGGGGGTTTTGATTACTCCAACCTGTGAATTCATGATTCTGTGAACAGGGCCCACAAGGAGCTCTGGCAAATGTGTAGCAAGTCACGGAAAAGCCGCAGTCCCTCATCTCACCCCGGCCCAAAGACTAAAGTCCTGACAGTGGCAAACTGGGAAAGTACTAACCTCTCACAATCGCCTGACTCCTACCTGGAAAAACAACTCCAGCAGCTGCTGCCTGTCCACTCGGGGGTCATCAAGTATCTGCTGGATGAGACGATGCCTCACAAACCACTCAGCCCATGTCAGTGATATTCCTTGTTCTAGATGGATCCCAGACTCCCAGTGCTAGACTGGACTGGACTTCTCCCCTAGCCTTTGTGTTCAGAACTTTGTAGAGAATCTAGCTGCTCGAAAAACCAGACCAAACCTGCTCCCTGCCATGACTCGAGGTGAGAAGGCTGATTTAGGAAATAAGAACTATGCACACAGTCTTGAAGCAAAGAGAGTGAAAAGGTCTTACAGAAAAGGCACAGAATGAAATGGATATGTGTGTTAGGGAAAAGTGGAAGAAAGTCCATTTTGAGGAAAGTCATCTGGAAGGAGACGTAACTCAAAAGCAACCACCTGTGGGCTTAACCATGGCTTTCCCACCGATTGAAGAAGTGGTATGGAATATTCTATAAGGGAAGATCCTCCCTCTCTGGTGGATATCTTTACGTTCATCAGTACTTTCAATCACCAAGTGTTGGCACATGTAACACACACACTCCCCATTGTGAAGGATACCAGCACTTGGGGAAGGTTACAAGGATGTTCTTAGAAGTCAAACCAGCCCTCAGCTCCATCCAAATGGCTCAGTCTTCACTCAAATACATTTGCCCTGTGCCTACTATGTTCCAGTCTCTGTTGTAGATGTAAGTAAGGGACACAGAAAGAATAAGAGCTAACACTCGTTGGGGGAATCAAACATAAATGAATGGTAAGCACACAGTCTCACAACTGCTGATAAGCACTACTGTAGAAACAATACAGGAGAAGGGAATACAAAGACAAAGTTCACTGTTTTAGATAAACAGCTATTTGCTTGGCATCACACATGTGCTCTCTTGTCTTTTGGTTTCCCTATGTGTATGTTGAAGGGCATGAGCCACCCATTTACTACTCTAACTACTAGATGAAGAGGAGAGAACAGATCAAAGTCCCACTCTCTTACCGCATACATTCTATAGGGGAAACACAACCAATCTAATACACTGGGGGGGGGGGCAGGGATATATAGTAGTCTATGAAAACAGAGTTAGGTGGTGGTGGTTCAGTTGTCTTGTTTACCCTGCATCTGAGGACAAAAGGTTTGATTTAAAGAGCTGGTGTGGGGAAGGGATTCTGTTTTATGAAATGTGGTCAGGAAAGGCTTCATTGAGTGACTATAAGCAGACATGAGGGAGATGAGGGGGCAACCTGGACAGACACTTGGGAGAGCAGTGTTCTAGGCAAGGAACAGCAAGTGCAAAGGCCCTATGGCAATTACAAGAGCCAGTCCATCTAGAGCCTCGTGGCCAGAGGACAGAGGGAAGGGATGAGGTCACAGTGGTCACCTGTCAGAGCCTGACAAGGAAAAATCAGGTAGGCTTTGGTGAAGTGGGAAAGACCACAGGAAGATTTGAGGAGTGTGAGGCACTAACATATTTTTAAAGGAACACTTGGCTGCTAGGCTGAAAACAGAATATAGAAGGAGATAATTGAGCAAAAACCACTCAGAGGGTACTAAACAACTCACATTTTACCCAAAAGACAGGGGTGGCATGTACCAGGCAGAGGCAGCAAGAAGGGGCTGTTTTCTCTATACGAACTGGAGGTAAAGCCAACAAGACTGGCTGATGGACTGAATGCAGGTGCACAAGAAGGAAAAGAGCCCCTAACCTATAGAGTCTTCTCTGACTCTAGGCCCTGTCAGAATTGAGTGGGTAGGATACTCAGTTGGTGTGCAAAGGGTTGGAGACTTGGTTGGTGTGGGCCGGGAGGGGGGACACATTTGGTGCCAGAAATATTGTGAGTAGAGCCACTATCAGAGACAGGTTGGGAAGCTAATTAGACATCCACATGGAAATATAGCATACTCAGTTAGAAAGAGTTCAATTCAGGATGAGACAAGCACTTTAGGATTGTCTGCAGATAGACGGTACTGGAACCCATAAAGCTGGCTGAGATGTCTAAAGAACAGATGGAAAGTAGAAGGGAAAATGGCCATATACTGAGTCCCTGAGCCCACCAGCATTCACAGCACAAATCAGGGAAGGCGTAGGGGACAAAGACCCTGAGAAGGAGCCACCAGAGAAGGCAAAGGAAAGCTAAAAACAGATGTCACTCTGGAGCCAAGAAAAAACATAATCAACTGAGACAAACACAATTCTCAGATCAAAAAAAGAAAGGAATAAAACTTAGAGATCAATGGTGACTTTGATAAGAGTGATCTCCTCGGACAATGGGGACAAAATCCCAATTAAAATGAGTCTGAGAAAGTTGGAGGTAGAGGTGGGATCAGATTATACACAGCTCCTTCATGGGATTTGGCTGTAAAAAGAAGTAAAGACTCATAGCCATAGGGCTTAGGGGTCAAGCTGGGGTTCTGTAGGAGCCTGTATGTGGACTGATAAGAATATCCCAGTGGACAGGGGAACATCTGGGCACAAGAGCATGATTATGTCCCTAAGCCTGAACAAGAGACCAGGCTGCCTGACCCAGGCACAGAGAAATTGTTCCAAGGAACACAAGCAGAGATTGAGTGATTGACTTGGGCCAAGGAAGGTTTACAAGTGTGAGTGGGAGCCTGTTGGACTTTTCTCACTTCTAATGACTACTGCTTTCTCAGTGAGCTCAGATGGGGAATGAGCTTTGGGATAGGGTGAGAAAGCTGTGAGATGGTCATCCAGGATTTGACAGAGTGATCAGGATGGTGTAACCAAGCACACAGGGGTCCCTGGGAGTAACCAAGCACACAGGGGCCCCTGGGACACCACAGCATGAGTGGCCATGGATTTAAAGTGATACTGTCAGCTTGCTGGTGGTGGCCAGCAATCTCTTTCAACTCTGCAGGGGAAGGCATGAAGTAGGCTGAGTTGACTTTTACCCAGTGGGGACAATAATAGAAAAAGATAAAGGCAAGAGAGTGGAGCGGGTTATGAAGCATGTGATTATGACAATGGGTGGGTAAGTTATGGGCTGCAGGACTGAAATTTGGCAGGAACAATGGATGGACATGAAGAATAGGTTGTCTGGGGCTGAGAAGAGAATGTGTGGAAATAGGAAAGGTGGGATGCATGGCATTGAGATCATGAAAAAGGTGCAGTGCTCATATGTATAAGCCTAGGCCATTACCCCAGGAAAGGGTGGCAGAGGTCAGATGGGGGACAGATCACTGCAGTAGAGGAAGGACCACAGATCCAAGAGGCTGTGGCATCAGAGGAGTCACTGAATGCTGACATCATCAGGGGCTTCTCATGTGTCTTCTTGAAGGCAGACTATACTTAGTGAGTCCAAGGACACCCTTGGGGCTGGAGGGTAGAAATCAGTGGAAGCCATAGTTGAAGGAAGCCAGATCTTGAACAACCGCACACTCAGTGATGGGAAACCAGAGGAGGGTTTGGGGAAAGAAGTGATACGGTTTGGCCTGCTCACCCTGGGCCAGTTGTTTGGCCTCCTGGTCTCACAATCATCCTATGTGAAAAATAATGAAATTATACCTGTTTCTCAGGACAGTTAGAAGGATTTGAGCAAACAGCATTCAGAAAATGCATCCAGCATCCAGCAAGTGCCTGGCGCCACGGTGATAATTCTGCTCCTGCCCATGTGAAGCCCCACGCAAAAGGCAGTGAGGCCAGTAGTCACCCAGCTCTCCACGGCTTCCTGAGTGACTTGGGCCACTCCTTTCTACTCTCAAGACCTTAATGTATGAAGATGAGGCACAGGAGCAGAGGAGGACAAGGGGATTAGCCAGCTTCCAGGATGCCACCAGGTTCAGGGACCAGTTCTGGGGCCCAACGTGGAAAGTGATACAGGCAGATGTATTAACTATATCATGAGCACCAATGAGCACACAGAGATAAGATAAGTCAAGGGCCACTTGGGCTGGAGTTGCCTGAGAAGCTCTTTGGAAGATGGAACTTGGTTATGGTGGGCCTGGGTAGATCAAAAGAAAAAATAGAAGAGACACTAGAAATGAGGGTGAGATAAGCTGGGGTTGCGCTGTCAGACAGCCATGAACCACTGCAAGGACTTTGATCTTGCATGTGTCCAAGAAAGAAAGGGCACGCAGAAGCCCTCTCTCAGCGTTCCACCCCCACTGGTAGCAGTCAGCTCCCACAGCGTATCACTGATGATCAACATGTAGCCAGGCCCAGTGTTGGAAGGTCAAAGAGGGTATAAAGCCAGATGCATTAAAACATTTTAAATAAATACAAAATATAAATAGGCACATGGTCCTGAGTTCAATTCTCTTACCACAAAAATAAATAAATAAAATGTAAAAAAGCATACAAAAGCACTTTCAAAACAGGTGTATGTCAAAGACGAGGAAGCAAGTAAAAAGCTAATAACTGTGAACACATAATGCCTGGGAGATATCCATCTTCTGTATGATTATTAATACTCATTTCAAATCCGCAAAGGGTGAATCTGATATTTCCTGTTTTAGAGATAAGGAGACTAAGGCAGCAAGTAACATGTGGAAGCTATGCTTTTGCACTGCAAACTAGGAACAAATATTTGAACCTCCGCCATCCAAACTCTCTATTCAAAAAGTTGAATGGGTTTGTGGTGGGAGATAGGGAGTTTCAACCCCTGACAAGTGCCCCTCGGCCCAACTCAACAGTACATCATACAGAAACAGACACACAGTACATAGCCCTTAGGTACCTCTCATCACATAAATAAATGGGTGATTCCCGGGACCTTCCTGCCTGTGAGCCCCAGTCCCTTCCACACCCAAGTCCCCAACACTGTCAGGGCAGTGCAACATTTTAAAATCGCTCCTGGGACAAAACAAAAGAAGAATTTACAAATTTCTTCTACAAAAAAATTAGTAGTAGAGCGGAGACTCCCATTGTTGATTAAAATGACTAAAATTTGACTCTTGAAAACTTTTCTCAGCCCTTTGGGCTCCTTAAGTCCTTTTCCAGAGATCGGGGGCAAATGACCATGGAGGCCGCTGACCCAGCTCGGGCTGCAGCCTACCTGCTGTGCCCGGAGCCAGGAACACCGGGCTCGGTCCTGGAGACCCCGTCCCAGCTGGCTGCTGCCCACCACTCCGGAGAGCAGAGGGTTCAGAAAGGCTGGGGACAGGGGACCCAGACAGGCTTCACGGAAGTGCCCAGGCACAGTGACTGAAATGGCTCCTGGGAAATGTAGTTCTATCCTGAGAAAATGGCACTCCTGTGGGCAGCTCTAAAGCAGGCAGCAGGCCAGGAGCATTCCCACCCCAGTGATGCAACGGTGCCCGCAAAGTCCCAGACTGCCCCCCACCCAGCACTGGAGCGGCGGCCTGGGCTTTGGAGAGGGGAACCATTACCTTTCTGCTGAGGAACTCCCTAACCAGGGAGGCGGCCACCTCCTCCACAAAGAGGCTGTCCATGCTGCCGGCTCTGTCCACGAGGCCACCAGGGTCACGGCCCCAGGCCCCACAGTCCGTTGGGCCCAGTATGGCCGTGTTGCCGTGGTGACGGTGGCCTCCGAGCCAGTGAGAGCTCCTCCCCTTCCCTGGGAGCCAGCGGACTAGGAGGGCCAGAGGGAAGGGGAGGAGCATCCTTCACGCGCGGTTTCTCAGTGCGGAAGGCAGCAGCCAAGGATAGCCCAGGAGCCAGCCCCAGCTCTGGACTCAGGGCTGACACTAGCCCTCGGACAAATCACTGCTGAAATCTGCTGCCCGCAGGAAGAGTTCCTGATGCGATCTGAGACTCCATTTCCCTAGACATAAAGTGGGACGCATGCCTCCCTCCTTGTTCCTGGAGGGTACTACATTCACGGTGAGATGGCCCCTACTGGTTCACCCACAGCACCACAGCCCCTTCTGAGCTCACTGACACCCACTGGTCTGGGCAGCCCCGACTCTGCAGGATGCTGCTTCTGGAGTACTGAATTAAGGGACAAGTTCCTGTCTCCCCTTGGTGACACTTTTCCAACAATAAGACTGCCATTTTTTTTTTTTTTTTTGAGCAGGAGGAGATTTATATAATACATATGATCTTGTCTTTAACACTTACAGTTTCTTGGCATTGTGATCACTATTGGTCCTGTTCTTTAAAACCAGACACTGTGATTCAGAAAGGCAAAGATTTTGCTGAAAGTCACACAGCCATGAACTGGAAAAACTGAGATTCTAGCCAAGATCGTGTCTTTACGTGGGGCCATGCATATCCATAAGCCATTTGGGTACCACTTTCATGACCTCTGCCACATCTGAGTTTCACCTATCATGTTAGTTTGCTGGGGTTACCAAAACAACATACCACCACAACAAATTTATAGGTGCAACAACAAATTTATAGGAGATTGGAAGTGTAAGATCAATGTATCCTGGGAGTTGTTTTTTAGGACCTCCCTCCTTTGTTTGTAGAGTGGCATCTTCTTCTTGTGCCTTCACTAGTGCTTTCCTGTGTGTGAATCTGTGTCCTAATCTCCTCTTCCTATAAAGATACCAACACATAGGATTAGACCTCACCATCATAACTTCATTTTAACTTAATCTTCTCTTTAAAGAGCCTGTTACCAAATACAGTCACATTCTGAGGTACCAGGCATCAAGACTCTAACATATTAATTTGAAGAACATAACATAGCCAATACCTATATTGTTACTTAACTATTATTTTCTTTAAATTGACATTCATGTTTTAAAATTTCTTTTAAAAACGAAGGGCTTCCAAACAATAACATCCATAAAACTATAGATCTGATGTGCTTGTTAAATCGCTAATATACATAAAACAAATACAAAACCAGAAAGAAATGCATGTATCTAAAATCATCACAGGTCCAGTGACACACATACCACACTTGGGAAGCAATCACACCAGGCTGTGCAGTCTCCTGAGGACATCACTGTCAAATGACACATTGAATTATAATCGTGGGGCATTCTCTCCCACCACAGTTCTCTGAGAAGGTACCTTTAAGCATTCAATTCCCCATAAAGCCATACACATGTGTTAGGTTTAGGGTACAGAGCTGCAGGAGACAACCTGGTCCTTACGCAGAGAACCGTGTGTTCCAGCTGCAAAGACACTAATGAATGTGTAGTGATTTAAAAATGACACGGAAGATTTGTGCTGCAGTAGCAGACGGCATATCATAGATAGTAGGTGTTATATAAGAAGTCAAAAGAAAGAAATAGTCCTCTCCATAGAGGCAGATCAAAATGAAACTGGGGCAAAAAGAAAAAAAATCATTTGTTTATTTATTGATTTATATAGTAGGACTTTCTGGATTTAAAGTGTTCAGGTAGTATGGATTTAATACTGTAAAAGTCACATCTTTGTGGAAGGAGAAATATGGAAGGCAGTGGAAATGGGGAAATACAGGAAAAAACAAAACTTAAATTACACAGTGCATTTAAAAGCATGTCATAGACATTTAAAAACATATTATGGGTTTAAAGAGGAAAAATACAAGAGTGTTAGTGAGTTTTTTACAAAGACCGGAAATTACATGCTTTTATAGCTCATCAGGTAAGATTATGTAACCAATAATATCACAGCAAAAATCTGAAGAGGGGAGGTGGGCTGTGCAGAGTTCTATGGCTTTTATCTAGGTGTCATCTCAAAGCCTCGCGTGGTCATAGGCTGGGTTTTCCAGTGGTGGCTAGCTCTAGGGTACATGACGCTGAGACTAAGGGTATGAGATTAAGTGTCCCACCCAGGGTGAGGGTTGCACCACCCAGAGGGCAGGTAGCCTGGGTGAAGTGTAAAGGCAGATTTGGTTAGTACTGTTCCTACTTCACCATTTTGCTGCCTTCTGCCTTCCAAGAACTGTCCTTCTGTGATGTACCCCCTGTCATGCCACCCTGCCAACAACTGTGAGCTGAATAAACCTTTCCTCGCTTAACTTTGGATGTCAAATATTTTGTCTCAGCAATTGAAAAAGTAAGACACAGTCTTGGAGGAAGAGCACCCTGGGCAGAGGGAAGAGCCAGTGCAAAGGCCCTGAGCTGGCACTAGCATGGGTGCTTATGAAATAGGAAGGCTGGAGGGAGCAGTGAGACTGAGGTAACCAGGGGCCCCCTGTGTAGGCTGTGATCATCACCGGGACTCCAGAGCTTTTGCTCTGAACTGGGAATCCTTAGGCGAGGTGGAGAGAAAAGGTTTGATTTAGGTTTGATGTGGTTCCTTCTAGTTCTTGTGCTGAGCAGAACATGTGTAGGGGCAAGTATGGAAGCAGGGAGACCAATGAAGGCAACTGCGACCATTAGTAATCAAGGTGAAAGTTAGGCTAGATATGTTGAAGTGTGCTGGTGCACACATGCACACCCATGTGTGTGTTACACTCCACTCTCTGCTCTGAAACTTTTTACCACACTGAAATGGAATGGTTAAGAGGTGCAGAAAGGAGTTCTTCTGCCAAACACATAGCTGACTCCTGGGGATAGGATAACAACCTTAAAGTATGAAGTAAGAAGGGTGATATTGTCCATATGGCAAAGGCAAAAGTTCTCCTTCAGAGACCTGGGAAAATCAGATTATATTACATGTCCCCGTCTTTCCCATAGCTTTCCTCCAAGTCATCCTGACCTCTCCACTCTGTCCCTGTGAGCTAGAATGTTCCCAGCAAGCATTGTGAGGCAGTCCTGTCTGAATGCAAATGGGAGGCAAAGTCCTTAGAAATGCACACTGGAGCTACAAGCAAGAGTATCATCAAAATAGGGACCCAGTCTTTATTGCCCAGTCTTTCTAACTGTGTTAGTCAGCCTTCCAACACTCTGTCAAAATACCTGAGATAAACAACTTATAAGGAAGAAAGTCTTATTTTGATTCATGGTTTCAAGAAATTTCAAGCTATGATCACTTGGCCTTGTTGCTTTGTGGCATAGTATATAATGGCAGAAGCATGTGGCAAAGGAGGCCTGGTCACCTCATGGCAGCCAGGAAGTAAAGAGAGAGGAAAAGAAGCTGAATCACAGTATCCTCCTCAAAGACACAACTCTTGTGACCTCACTACCTTCCACCAGTCATGCTCCTAAAAGTGCCACCAACTCCCAGTGGTGCCACACGCTGGTAACCATGCCCAAAGCACACGAGCTGGGGGAAGGGAGGTTTAAGATCCAAATCATAGCAGTTATAGACAGCATAATATCTTGGCATAAACTTTTAAAAACTTAAACTAGGAAGCGATAATTTGTGGGAAAATCTCATAAAAATAAAAGCAAGGAAATAAAAATGCCATGATTCAGGACAGTAATTGGCACAAGAGAATACAGATGAAGGTGAGTATTGTCAGTGTTCCAAGTGTCATCAGGGCACATATTTCATAAACATTTGTCATATGTTCCAAACATTTGCTATATTTCACAAACATTTGTTATGTCATAAACAATTGTTATATTTATAAACATTTGTTATATTTTTCTATAGTTATATTGTATTATTTTTACTGGTTCATTAATTAATAAGATATGGCCACTGAGAAACCAATGATAGCAAGATGTCATGAACCAAAGTACATTATTAAATAATTCTGTGTCCCTACAATACAGAGGAATGAGAGGGACCTAATAAAAAGCAAATTCAATGGCCACCACATTGCAAGGAAAATCAGTGGACATAGCACAGCTTTCAGAGGAAAGGGAATGTGTGTGTGTGTGAGCATACCCGTGTGTGAGTGTGAGAATGAAATCGTGGGTCAGTCTACCTGTGTCAATGAGCCCCAGTGTTACTGTGAGTCTGCCAGCAGGGATTCGTAAAGTCCCCTCCCATTCTATCTGGTACCCCGTTCGTTCTGGAAGCAGAATGCATCAGATCTGTTATTGGGCTTAAAATAAACCTGCTGCATGGGGACCAAGTGTTTCGTGACAACATGAGGAACAAGTAATGTCTCCTCCAAGAAGCTCTACAGAAGGTGCTGGGGAATGGATTCCCCCTCCACTGAAGTCCCTTGATGGCAGGGTGGAATTGAATACTTATGCAGTTGGAGGGTCAGTGGATTTCTAGAGAACAGAAGCATACATGCTTACCCCCAACTGTGTCCCATCCAGAGCCAGGGAGATAGGAACACAGAGATTCCCAGATGGATCCTGTCTGGACCAGTTGGGTTGGAAGGATGTTGTGAAAGCTTTTCTAATGACCTGACACCAAGATTTTCCCAGC
>PVJX010010406.1:37081-57270 GCA_004027295.1 Dolichotis patagonum | reverse complement strand
ATCAGAGAAAGCAGCTATGAAGGCACTCCAGTAACCTAAGTGGCTCAGTGAAGGACATGTTTTAATAGTGTCTCAATTACTTTCAGGGAGAAGACCAAGAAGGAGAAATTGTCTAGGTAGCAGGCCGGGATTTGACAAACTCTGTGCTCATGGTGTGTTGTGTGTGTATATATTTCTTGCATCTATGTAGGTGTTCTAGGGGAGGGCATACAAGAAACTGAGAAAAAGGAGGAATTCATCAGTTACTGCAGCGCATCAGTTACATCTATTACTATAGTAACTGATGAATAGTAGTGAATAGATTTAGGAAATTCTTCACTTGTTCTACACATAGTTGGTACTAGAAATCTGTTTTATTGAATAACAAGTTAAATACATGGTTTCAGTGGAGATTCGAAGAATGAAATTAAATCAGCTTTGGATATTCTGAGCTCCAGGAACTGATAGGTCAGGCAGACAGTAATAACAATAGGAGATCTGAAGTTATGGAGAAATACTAAAGCTAGAATAATATTGGAAAGTCATATATACAAAGAGGTGGGGTTGAAATTGTGAGAATGAATGAGGCTACTAAAGGGAGACAGTGTTACAAGAGAACAGTGCTTAGGGCAGAAAATGGAAAAACTTCTCACTTGTTTTCTTTTTATACTTTTCAGTATTAACTAAATCCTACCAAAAGGAAAAAAAATAAAAGGAATCTGCTCATTATCTACTTCATATTCTTTGTGTTCCTAGGGAGGCTGAGGGGACTAATTGCTGCATCTAATACTCATACACAGTACAATATATGATTTAATGACTGAGAAAAAAGCAGTTAGTCAGACAGCCTAGTTAAAAATCATTTACTCAATTTTAGTTGGAGATAAAGAGATTTCCAACATCTATTTTCTAAGTTGTCCTTTAACTTTTAAGCATTTAATTGTTTTCTACCTTTTTCTTATGATTAAAACTAGTGCTTCTTGATGAGATTCTCTTGCAAATATTGGAGACAATTGGTAGCAAAAGATAGTGGCCTTGAGTAATGTATGGTGTGCTATGTTAATAAAGGTATATTATTGACATTATTGAGACTTGCTTGCCAAATGACTCAAAGTTTGGTTTACAAATTTGTCCTAATGAAAGGTGTTTATCAGTGTTATAGAAAATTTGATCTATTCACATCATTTGAATATGATGGATATTATCAATCATACTGAAAATGTGTTTCATTTCCTTAGTTCAATTACTCCTGTGAAATTAGATGGGCTACATGGAACAAAAGGCATAGTGGTTTTCAAAAGGACTATTTCATACATTTTAAGTTAAGCCAGTTTCCTGAAGGCACCAGAAATGAGAGAAAATGCATGTGGTGAGAGACTGACTTCAGAATACATAAAGTGAAAATTAATTTTCACCATAGAATTAAATGAATGGCTTCCAGCCAATCAAGCCAGATAAACAGGTATGGGTACATTTGTTATAACACTTTGCTAGAGAAGTGAAGTCTTATAATTTTTAAGTTTACTATATGTTTCCTGAGGAGCAAGCTGTTTGGAATGTATGTTTGCATGATTATGCAATGAAAGTTAATTACTTGCTATGGATCAAGGGTGTCATGGCAAGGATACTGGCTTTTTCCTATCTTCTAAATTAAATTTCCATATGCTGAACTGTGAAAGGAAGTCAAACTTACATTTATGTCCAGGATACACTGTGGTCGCCAAACAACTCTCTAGTATTGTTTCATTAGAAATAAGTAATAGTTTGTCTAAACTAGGCCTATAAATAAAATTAACTTGATCTATTGGGTATATAAATTCAGAATTAGAAAGATATAATAATACTTCTTCTATAGGAATTGTCTATTGATTTTTTCAAAAAAATTTTCAAAGCATTTGTCATGAACATTGGGAATATTGGAATATAGGCAAAGGAAATATTAAAAATATTTAAGAGCCAGGATAGCATAAGCACAGGTCAACTAAAGTCATTATTGTACAGAAACCACCATGACCTAATTAGTACACCCTGGTCATCCGTCAGCTTTAGAAGGAACATGAAGATACAGAATCTCCCTTAACTCCTAGTGGATCTGCACTCAATCGCACTAGTTAGGTTACTCTCTCAAACCCAAGTATAGGCAGCATGAGTCAGTTGGCTAGAATTAAGTGACAACAAATGGGGCAATGTTAACCTATATTCTCATGCTAATTCAAAAAATATTTTCGAAGGTTTCATTTCTGACAGGAACTTTTTAAAATTTAATGCAGTTAGGTCAAAGGAAACAAAACAAACAAACAATAAAACAAAACCCAAAACCTCTACTCTCCCAGAGGTTAAATTGGTTAAGACAGGCAAATAAATACATGATATAACCTAAAATACAAAATAGAATATAATTGTTATAGAAAGGGAAAAAATAATTGATATATTTTCAGGCAGTTATAAGTGCTATGAAGAAAAAATAAATAAGAATGGTCAAGAAAGGCCTTTAAAAAGAGACAATATTTCAATTAAGATTAGAAAGGCATGAAACCTTAGGAAGCCCTTTCCTGGCAGAGGAAATGAAAGTTACAAAAAGTCCTAGGTCTTATTCGGAGTATATAGAGAACACTAAGTAACCCAGTGTGATTTCAGTCAATAAGGCAAAAAGTGGTAGAAGAACTCATACCTATAAGGACTGAATATGCAATCATGTTATCTCAGTGCCCTCAGACCCCCCTTCACAAATTAGCTACCAATAAACAAGAAGTGAATAGAAATTAATAAAACTATAATTTCGTATACCAGAACATAAACCTCCAAGTGAGCATTGCTAGTTGGAGTAGATGTAACACAAGCACTCCCAACCTGAGCAGGGTTAAAGTTATTATTCTTGAAGACATATAAAAATATGAATTTGCAATGAATAGATATGTGCATTGCCTATCTTTCTGAGAGCATTGGTCCCATTATTTGCATTTCACTGAATAAAATGGCTAGAAAGAATATATGTAAACCTGTTTGGATATTCCAGCAGGGATGCTTTTCCAGCTGATTAAGAATGGCAGCCCCTAATGGTCTTTTAACAAATGTTCCTTGCTGCTGAGCCATGTACATTTTTTCCTGTGCATTTTATAAGCATTACCATTTTTATTTAATCAAATTGCAAGGAGATATTCTCTCAAATTATAAATTCATCACAAAGTTAAAGTAAAGAAATGAATTATCTCGCTGTCCTCAGTGGCCAAACTGAATCAAGTATTTTGGATCTCAAGGCAGGATGATTCCGTGAGCAGAAGCTCTTCTAAACTTGCACACCTCTACAGAAACCACATCTCTGCGGTTATAGCTATGCATCCTCCATTAATATGTTGGGCTCTGTCTCTCTTAAGTGACTTTTACAATCAATATTTTTCCATTCTACTCCAACTAGAGAGAGAGACATTCATTTATAAGAAGGGCTAGAAATGCTTTAGAAGCAGATGTCAGAAATACAATCTGAATGACTTAGTCTTGCGCTGTCCTGGAGAGAACCCAGTCATCCCTTATGACTCTGAGCAGTTGTGATTTGTCTAGTGAAGGCTGAATTAAAGAAATAATGTAAAATGTCATATTAACAACTTATATTGATTACATATTTATACAATATTTTGGATAAAATAGATTAGAAATTTTATTAAAATTACTTTCACCTAATTCTTTTTGATTTTTAACACTAAAAACCTTATATTACATGCGTAGTTTATATAATATTTCTGGCAGACAGTGATTATATCAGTGATTGAGAATATTTCACAAAGCGAGAGGACGTTTCTCTATTAGTGCCCCATCATAAAATCTATCCAAATCTATTGAAAATATCTGTTTACACATCTACCTCATTACTGTCAAGCAGTCAGAGGGCATGAGTCATGTCTATTTTTTTCTGGCCCTGGTACTTAATTCAGCATTACATTGTTAGCAAATATTTCATTTTTACACTACTGATAGGAATATAATGTGGTAAAGTGGCTTTGGAAGACAATTTTAATATGTATTGCAAAGTTAGGAATGTTCCCTAATCAAGTAATTCTACTTCTAGGAGTCTATGTTACATAAATAAACACATATATTCACAGAAAGGGCTGCATAAAAAACTCATTTGGGCATTATTAATATACAAACTTTACTAATATATAAAAGTGTAGAACAACTAATATATCTGTCTATGAGACAGAAATATATGTTTATTTTGTGAAATCCTGTGTGAATCTAATTAAAGTATTATACAATGTATACATGCATAGAAACATCACATGATATCCCTCTAATATGTACCCTTTGTTACTATCTACTCAGTAAAATAAAGTTAAATTTTAAAATTACTGGAGAAATTAATAATCTTATGTAAAAATTAAAAGGCTTAAAACTGATAAAATTTTAGGTTTTAGAAAACTAAGGTGCAGTGACAAACAAATGTAGTATGAAATCTTACATAAGATACTGGAATGGAAAAGAAACTTAAAAAAGAGAAATTTGAATTAAACTCAGAGCTTATAGTATTATACTAATGTTAATTTCTTTTAGCAATTTTACTATGGCTACATAAGCTGTTAACATTCACAGAAGCTCAGTGACAGGTATACTAGAATTCTGTGCAGCATTTGAATTTGATTTGCAGATCTAATATTACTTCAAAATAAAAAGTCATAAAAAAGTGATCAAAGAATGCTCTAGTGATGTACCAGAGCCAATTTATAAGAAGCAATTGTGTCTCTTCCCAAATCCACCTTCAGTGACTTCATATTGGCAGCTGAAATTGGCTATAGTGGATGTCTTTACATTCCTGGCAATCAGCAAATGTTACAAATGAGAGAGGGCACAGTTGTCAGAAATTTGGTTCTTATTTAACAACACGCACCGAATGATCTGTATGTATTGGCATGGAAAGAGATTTTCATGAAAGAGGCACAGTGCAAATTCTAAGACCCTGGTTAAGTAGAAAATACGTATGTAGTTGTAAGTGCATGAAGTGCATAAAGAGAGAACTGGACATCTTACACACTAAACTGTGGAGTGGAGATCTGGGGCAACTGAAAAGATACTGTGACGTTTTCATATTGTTAGAAGCTTTTCCAATGATAATTTATTCATGTATTATTATATCATTTAAAAACTCATTACTCAACAAAATTTTAAATTTTATTCCATTCCTTTTGTTATTTCTTTGCTGCCTATAATAGAGGTTTTCAAACATTTGTAACCATCAGAACCATTTAGCAACTAAATATGAATAATCCCAAAAGTATAAAAATCAGATAAAACAGACCTCCTTTGATTAAAAGAGATTGTAGATCCAAAAGTACTGCCCCAGCATTCTGAAAAATGCATGTTGAAATCTAGTGGCCTAAGAATCATACCTCAAAATATCTAAATAATGCTGAGGGTATAGCTCAGCAGGCACAAGCGCCTGTCTAGCAAGTGTGAGGTTGTGAGTTCGATCCCCAGAAACCCACCCAAAAAATCTAATTAAGGAAAAGCAGGGTGCTAGGAATAATTCTTTTAGTAATTTAAATGTATTAAAGTATACTTATCAAGTAGTTTCCAGAGATAAGATTACTTGTATCTTTTGGTGTTTTTTGCACTCTTTTACAGATGACACTTGAATTTATTTAATAAAGTAAATAGGGCTTTGGTAACAAGTGGATCTTAAAAGTTGCAAGAACTTTAAGGCAATTACATTTATTTTGTAATTCTACTAATTAAGTCTATTTGGAAAGTTTGAAATTTGTCTTAAAAATAAAGTCTGATTATTATGTTTGATGTCAAAACTTTCAAATCATGCTAGACTAAAACAATGTGATATTTTTAAATATTTTTTTCCTGTTTGTTTATATTTTTCTCATAGCAGTTCCCTTACATATCTCACTCCATGTTTCTGCAGGCTATAAAATGACACAGGTTTTGTGCCTCACTTGCAAAGCTTGTCAAAGCTACAGTTTACTTGTGTGCACCTTCTTAAAATATGCACCAGTATATTACTCTGATGATTTCGGGATTTCAGTTTAATTCCTGTAGGAAACAGTCTCACCAGACTGATACTTCAGCGGACATCATATGATACTAGATGTTTCTGCAATGAGTATCACCGCAAATATAAATCCTAGTTGAATTAAATATAGTGACTTCAAGTGTTGCAGAAACCAACTTATCATTCCATCTTAAAATAAATTCCATTTTTATTACATTAAACACCACATTGCTATATAACTAAGATATAGCCTTTTGGTAAATTACCTTCACCTCTCAATTTTATCCTGGTAATAGCCAGATTACATATAGGACTGAAAACCATTAGTTTTTAGCAAAGCATTTCTCAAGAAGTAAATAAAGGAAGTAATGCTTGTTCAGTTATGGTACCTTACTTTTGTCTTAGTAGTTTCATTGAAATTTTCTCATTTTTTTCTGAGATTATATTTATACTAAAATATAGTTCTTGTATGGTAGCATGGACATAAAATAAAAAATATTTACATGTTCTTTTTTAAAAGCAATTTGAAAGAAGCCAGTATGATTTTGATATCCCTGTCAAATATTTTTGAAAACATGAAAAGCTTTTCTACTGGTTATGGGTAGAACTTCTTTCGGAAAAATGGATATGACTAATTTTGTAAAAAGCACTCCAAAAGAAGGAGAGAGACAAAAGGAGAGAGAGAAAGAGAGAAGAGAGAGGGAGAGAACACATAGAATTTTAACTTACACAGTTTTACAGAGCACATTTTGCAAGTTTGCAATAATGAACCAGTAAAACTTAATGACAATTAAGATTGAGATACTACAACACAAACAGTGAGAACATCTTTGTTGTATTGCTACATTTTCAAATCACTCTTTTCTTTTTTAAATGAAACAAATTACTCTCTGTTGCAGTATGCTTTTTTGCCTTAGTATAGTCTCAGTTGTATTCAATACTTAGTCTAGAAAAGATTCTATAAAAGTAATAAATCATTTTAAAGTCTCAGTTCTATATTATATTATGTTAAACTTTCACTTACTATGCATTTTATATTTTCCCTTCCGAGGTTGCAGCAATATTTATAAACCACATGTCTATTTGGGTATCTTATCACAGTTTTAATATATGATCTCTATTTGCAGTTGCATAACAAACCCATCTGTGTAGTCCTTATCGGATAGACACAATTATTTAGGGGTTTCATCTCAAGTTACAGCACCAGTAAGTGCTTCCTGTAATTGAAATCTTATTTACTTTTTCAGCATTATTTGCTTTGTGGAGCCAGGAAGAATAAGCAGCATCATGATGGATAAATTTTAAAAATCAGTTTCATAAATACTGCAGAATATTAATTTAGACAGGTATCAGCAATTTTGATTCTTCTGTCCTTTTCCACTTTACTGCACACTTGCTCAACTAATTTTTCCTTTTCTTATGGTGCAAATCACTATCACTTCTCTTGTACTCTCTTAGGTTTCAAAACAGTCTGTGACTTTCTTTCCTGACTTGAGTACATATTGGTAGTGATATCTAGACTCTTTAAAAAATGGTTCTATTTACTTTTTATTAATTTTTTTTCTGTATGTGTAAATTTTATAAATGAAAATGTATTCATTGATATATGTCTACAGACCATGGTAGCTACTGTTTGAAAGCCACTTTCTCCATTAAGCATCACGTAGTCTTGCCAGAGAAGCACGGCATGTATCTTTATGCAAACTTTTAGGCATTAAAATTGTAAAATTCTTTCAATTACCTGCTTGTTCACAGTTAATATTAAAAAAACACGATTTAAATGAGGGTTAAAGGCAGGCAATATTATAAGAATATGGAAAACAGATAAGAGGAGGAAAACTACTGAATCTTTTTAGCTGCCTTATAAGATTTAATAAATCAGGGAAATATAGAGAATGAAATGGTGACAATTGTAATGACTCAAGTTGTGTCTTTTTTTTCTTTTCTCTTTTGGAGATGACACCATGACATGTTTTTCAGAGTCAACAAGGTATTATCAAAATGAAGTTTATTCATGATCAATAACCTCAAACTTTCTTTCGTGAAATCATTATTTGTTGGCTACTACTATGATTTAGACATTGTCTTAGGTGCTAAGGATACAACAGTACCTGGTTACAAAAATGTTACCCTTCTGGATCTTGCATTCTATCTAAAGGGGGACTTTTGCTACTGCTAACAATAATATGTATAACACTGCGCAAACTACTTAGTCTCTATGTTTCAGTATCTCACCAAAAATGTGCATAATGGCATCTCCATAAAGTATTTATAAGGAGCAACAATGCCAGTCATGTAAGGCAACTCAGAAAAAGTCTGGCATGTATGAAATACCCAATAAATGTTAGCCATTATCATGGAGGTTGGTTAGTTTCCCTTTTAAACTAACTTTACTAAAGTATCTTGGAAGTGGAGAAAGCAGAAAGTCATTTCCTCAATGAATACTTTGCTTGGCTGTTCTAGATGACGATTGTATAGTTATTTTTTCTGGAAAGTATAATACAGAGGCACTAAAATATCTGACGAAATGTCAGCTGCTATCTTCACAAGCTGAATATCAGAGTTAAAAAAAACTCTCATGAAATTTTCTAATTCCAAATTTAGAGCAGGCATTCTTTAGCCAAACAGCATTATTTTTTCTCACCAACATCTCCCAGCACCGCTCATTTACTTTTGTCCAGCGCCATGGTCACTGGGGTTTGAAATTTGTAGATTTTAAATTCTCTCTGTAAAAGATTCTCAAAAATTAGAACATTCTTAATATTTCTTAATATTTTTTAAAGCTGTCATAATTTCTTGGCACACAAACTTGAGAAAGTTTAGCATAAAGCAACTGAATTCTCATCTTGAGAAACATAACTGAAAATTCTCAAATACTCTTATAGTATGAAATAGATTCCAAGAAAAATTTAGTTGTGTTAAACAAAACTCAACTCTTTATAAATCAATAAATAACAGCTGGACCTAACAGTAGAGACAAAAGTGAGGAGGGCAGTTTCACATTACCTGTACCACTCCTCCTGCAAGCCTGTGCAGTCAGAGTCACTCTCAGTGTGGAGAAAACAGAGGGCAGTAAGTACCCAACTTCACTGTGGACAGGACCAGGATTTCTCCAGTAAACTCTACTGCCAGACTGTCCATCATACACCAAGTGTGTAAGACATTCTCAGTGCCAGGTAAAGTCCTGTGTCCTGAGGCTATAGGATGTCCCCCACAAATCAAGGTTCTAGGTAGACATCATTACCAGGTAGGCACCAAGGATCTAACCTCCAATATGGCTACCAGAGACCCAATTCCATGCCCTCATCAACACTAGCCCCAAGAATTGGTTTTGCCCTGTGCCAGTCCATTCCTTATGGCTCTAGGCACCAGCCTGACACCTGTAAACCCAGACTCCAGGTCCATCTCTTACACACCCAGCTACTAGACCCATCAGCTCAAGTATTCAAGCAGGAAGCCTGCCTATAGATTTTTCCAGATAGCCCATACAGAATCTCTTTGAGACTGGTAAAAAGATTTCCTTGTTCAAACTAGTCTGTAAAGTTTGGAAGAGGTAACAAAGTCACATGGATTATAAATAATCAGAGAATCATACCACCGAAGGCACAAAATATTTTTTTTAGAAAGGGTCTTCTTATATACTTCTAACTGGCCTTAAATTTATTATGTAGGCCAAGCTGGCCTCAATCTCACTGCAATTCTCTTGCCCTAATTTTCTGAATGATGGGATTACAGATGTACACCATCACACTTGGCATAATAAAGCATTTGTAATCAACTCTAAAAAAATTGAGATCTATAAATTTCCTAACAAAATTTGACAATAATTATTTTAAGTTCAGTGAGCTATGAAAGAATACACATAGAATCCAGGTGCATCCATTTCACTATAAATGTCTCAAATTTACCCTTATTTATAGCCAAGAAGTATTCCATTATGCATAGATATCTAGTCATCTGTTGATACAGGTTGCTTCCAGGATTTAGCTATTATGAATTTTAATGTTGAGTGAAATAAGCCAGACAAACTTAAATATTGTATGGTATCTCTAATTTGAGTAAGGCAAAGTACAAAGAGTTTAACAAAGGATGGATCAAAGAAGAAAAAGGTATGAATCTCTTGTAAATGGAAAGGGGTCCAAGAGACTAAGTGTAAGAGTTGAGGGGAGAGGAGGGGAAATAAGTAGAATAAAGCCATGTCATGTTCAGGAATCTAATAACCACAATGAAGGTAAACATCACATACCATAACATGAACTAAAACAAGTAATATCAACAAGAATGAAAATGGAGAAAGAGGAATTAGAGGAAGAGGGAGGGAAGGGAAAGGGTATTTTAAAGAGAAACATTAAATGTTCATGTACTCAAACAGAAATTTTGGAGCTGAATAACACAATGATTGAGCTAAAATATTTCATCAGAACCTTCAACAACAGATTTGATCAAACAGAAACAAGTGAGTTCAAAGATAGCTCATCTGAAATTAGTGAGGTGAACAAAGTTTAAAAAAAGAATTAATAAAGCGTATAGGAAATGTTGGACACAATCAAATAAACTAATATATGCATTATGTGAGTTCTAGGAGACACAAAGCATGAGAATGAAGTAGGGAATTTACTGAAGGAATTAATGACTAGAAACTTCCCAAAGTTGGAGGAGTGAACCTCGAGATAAATGAAGTCCAAATAACTTTCAAATAGATTAAACTAAAGATAAGTGTACTAAAATATACAATGAAATACCGAAAAATTCAAGAAAAAGAGAATCTTGAAAGCAGTAAATAAAAATGACTCATAATAGACACCTCCATAAAAATATCAGTGAGTTTCTCAGCAAAAACATTCCAGGCGAGGAGAGTGTGGGATCATACATTCAAAGTGCTGAAAAGAGTAAAAACTCTCACGAGTAATATAATTGGCAAAGCTGTCCTTTCAAATCGAAGGTGAAATAAAGACTTTCTCAGACAAACAAAAGTTAAGGAAGTTTATCACTAGTAGATCTGTTACAAGAAATACTAAAGAGAGATTTTCAAGTTGAAAAGAAAAGCTGCTAACTACAAAAACTAGTGTGAAATCACAGAAAGTATAAAATTCAGTGCTTTATTTAGCCATTTCAAATTGTACTAATAACATATTATACATGAAAAATATATTGTTTCTAACTGTAAATTAAAATAAGAAATGCAAATATACAAGAAAACACAATTTACTATAAATATAAGAATATTGTAAAATTCAGAGCACTTAATACCAGAATAATGATATAAAATCACTTCTAACTCTAGAATACAAGTTAAAAGGCAAAAGTATTAAGTATAAACTATGATAATTTGATAATGGATATAGAATATAAAACCATGTATATTGTGGCATCAATAACAAAAATGTGGGAGAAATTAAATTTCAGATTTTCCATGTAGTTCAAGTTGTTATGAGCTTAAAACAGTTTGTTTTTTTTTTACTAGCCTCAGGGTAACTACAAAAGAACACCTTCTAAGTAAATATACAAAAGATGAATAGAAAGGAATAAAAAATGCTGCAGAATATTATGAAATAATAAAGAAAGAAAGAAAGAAAGAAAGAAAGAAAGAAAGAAAGAAAGAAAGAAAGAAAAAGAAAGAAAAGGAAAGGAAACACAGGAATGCAATAATTAACAAAATAGCAATATTGAATTTCTCAGTCAGTGATTGGTAAGTGAGTTAATTCTCTAATTAAAAGATGTGAAGTGGTTAGATGTGTAATAGAAAAAGATGCAACCAAATTTTTCTTGTAAGAGGCTCACTTTAGCTTTACAAATACATAGGCTGAAAGTGCAAGAGTATAAATGGTAACCAAAAGAGGCCAGGGGTGGCTATACTTATAGCAGACAAAATAGACTTAAAGATAAAATAAACTGTTCAAAATCTGGAAACACAACTTTAGTGCCTGTCAAGAGATAAAGGGATAAAAAAATTTCACACACACACACACACACACACGCACACACACAGAGGCACAAAGTAGAAAGTTGTGCTATTCAGCTTTACAAAAATGAGATCTTGTTATTTGTAAAAACTTGGTTGAACTTGGAGGACACTATGCCGAGTGAAATAAACCAGACCAAAAAAGGCAAATACTGCATTGTATTGGTCAGCTTTTCCACTCCTGGGCACAATACCAGACACTCACAACTTAATGAAGGAAAGGTTTTATTTGCCTCACAATTTCAGGGGATTCAACAAGCTAATCCATGGCAAGCAGGCTTCAAGGCAGCATCATACAGAAGAAGGGCATGGTGGAACAAATCTGATTAGTTCATGGAGGCAAGGTAGATAGTAGGGGAGTAGTGTCTGCTGTCAAAGGGGCCAGTGACCATATATAGTACCCAAAATCATGTGTGCATAAGCTACCCAGTCTCACTCAAAAGCATACTCCCTCCATCACCTGGTAAACCCCAGAACTGACCAAGTAGAAAGCCGACCCAAAGTACCACATGTGCAATATCACTAATATGTGGAATCTGAAGTAGTAAAACTCAGAGAGGCAAAAAGACTGATTGCCACGAGGGATGGAGAATAGAGGAGATGGGGGATATGTTGGTACAAAGATTCAGTTACACAGGATGAACATCTTTTGGAGATGTAATATGTATAGTACAGTGGCTATAGTTCGTATTGTATTATATACTTGAATTTTTCTAGAAGACTAGATCTTAAATGCTCCCATAGTCAAATATATATATATGGTGATAAAAGTATTAACTAATATCATTGTGATGATTATTTCACAATGTACCTATACATACATCAAAACATCCTGTTTTATACCGTATTTTTTCATACATTTAAAGAAATTATTCAAAACCCTTAATGATTCAAATACATTTTTATCTGCAATATATATGTGGATAAATTTTGGGGACAGTGCATGAAAGCACACTGAAAATGGCTTATTTGTAAAAGTAAATATTATTAAAAATTTTCAAAGATTGAGAACAATGAGTATTTTGCTTGCACTGAAAGTGTACAAATTATTTGAGAAAATATGCAATATATCCATGGTATTGAAAATGACTATAGTATTTCCAATCACCCATTTAATGTTTTAAAATGTATACAAAGAAGAGGCTCTGAAGCAATATAAAACAGTAATATTCAACTTGATGTATATAAGAGTAACATATTGAAATTTACTCACAAGTTCAACAAATAGGATTGATTACACCTACAACTATGTGTAATAGAGGAATGTGCTGCCATCAAAAATATTGCTGAGGAAAATACTTCACAATTGATAACAAAGTCCGCAGTGCAAGTAATATGTAAGTATGCAATAGCAGCTAATTTTAGAGGCTGTTTAATGTAGTAAGTGAAGGCGTAATCTCTAATAAATCAGTGAAAGCTGAAGAATATAGCTCTTCCGTACACTCACTTTGCACTATAGGGTATGCTACTCAAACTCTTCGAATCTCAGTATCCTCATGTGTAAATAGAAATAGTAGTACCTAATTTAAATGAGACTATCATTATGTGTAGTAGGACCTACATGAGTTCAAGAATAATTCATGTCGATTTGGAGAAATCAAGAGGTTAGTCTTTTCTGAGACTACAATACTGAATTAATTTGTATTGCTGTTGCTCAATGTTGCTATTTTTGATGCTCATACTTGGTCATTGGTAGTCCCTTCTATTGCCTCCTGTCATTTTGAAGTGCCTGAACATTTCTTCACTTTCTTTCACAAGCTATAACAAGTTTACCTTATACACTTACTATCCATGCCAGAGACCTATAAACTGGCATGTCTTCAACTGCTTTTTAGTAGGAGTGTATTCAGAAGGAAAAAGGTAGGTATGAAGAATGCTCCTGACTACTGAGGTCTCATTGTTTTAGTACTTTCAGGAGCCAGAGTAAAGATATATACCTAGAACAAAGCTTTCATAACTTGTAACATATTTTGTAAATGTATGTCTATGCACACATATTGTATATTTAAAGCATAAGTTCATATTTATATCCTTAATTGTAATTCAACACCACAGAAATTCCTTTTATCTTTTATTTCATATTTCTCTCATTCCATAATTTATTTCCTTTTTTCCCAGTAAACATGTTCCAAATAACATCACTGCAATATAGTATTCATTTATTTATCCTGGGAGGCTTAGTATTAGAATCATTTCACCAAACCATTATTAAAACTAAGCCTACTAAAGTCCATAGAGTGTGCTTTTATCCTTAGACTACGTTTCACTTAGGATATACAGCCAGCCACAATAACATATTTAAAGTGACAACCTTTTAATACATAAAAGACTTAAAATCTGATGCAAAGAGTAGATACTTAAACATCACAAAAAGATGCTCTCCTTCTATCAAAATGAGAAAAATACAAAATAAAGTTACATTGAGATATTATCTCTAATTTACCAAATTCACAAAGATTCCAAATCTTATAGTGCAGTCTGGCAGCAAAATCCATAGAAACAAAGACAGTTGTGGAAACTGATGATAAATACCCAAAATAGTATGATCACTTTGGAGCAGTCTCATGAAAACTGACCACTTTCAGTAATCAGAAAATTTCTTTTCTTTCAATAGTTATTTCCTTTTTTATTTCCATGAATTTCCCCCTTTCTCCTGATCTAAGGTTGCTTGTGATTTCCCTATTTTCAATTTTTAATACCATTTTAGGTATTCGTTTTCTATTGCTTTTGTTTGCTACATTATTCATTTCTGCCTCATCATTTCCTTCTTATAATTTTGGTTTATTAATTTTAAGATCTTTGCTTCATTTTATTGACATAAAATCTCTCATTACAAATGGAGAAATTGTATTCCAGAAATTTTGACATATGATGTCAACATATTCAGTATCATTATTTCTTAAAAATGTTGTAATTTTATATTTCCCTATTTACGTGAGTCATTCAAGATTTCAAACATTTTCAGGTGGAAGAAGAGTTCTTTTGATTTTTAAATTTTCTCATGAACTTGTAGGTTTATTTCACCACAATTGGGAATAACATTTATATTATTTCTAATTTATAAAATCACTGAGGCTCCCTTTGCGACCTAATGGTAAAATTTTGTGAATGTTTATGAAACCTTGAGAAGGACGCACATACTTTACTATTGAAATGTGAAGTTCAGTGCATGACTAGAAGGTCTATCTTAGTGATTTTGCTTTCTTTAGATCTTTATAGATTTATTAAGTTTTGTCCATATGACATATAGTGACCTGAGAGAGGTTAGGTGAACTTTTGTATTGCTACTGTAGTTTTGTTTATACTGCTCCTCACATTTATTTACAATTTCTGTGCAATTCTTTTCAGTTTCTGTTTTAAAAGGGGGTTTGGGGGATAATTTGGCAGTTAACCTTTGTGTTGGATTTATTTTTTTTTAAACTGGAATTATACTTTGTCTGAAGGTGGGTTATAGTCTTACTTTCTTAGTGCCATCATTTCTTGGAAAAATCTTTGTTTAACTTTTACCTGTTTCTCTTTTTACTTCATGTATATTTTTCGTGAACTGCATAGCATTCTGTTTAACTTTGCGAACCATTTTGAAATTTTTTTTCCTTTTAACAGATGATTTAAATCCATTTATTGATGTTACAGAAAAGTTTGATCTCCACTCTGTCATATTGTTTTATGCTATGTTTAAAACATTACTGATTTTATTGTAATTTGTTTTCCTTTTCAAAATTTCTTTCTATATTTAAGAATGTTAGCATTAGGGTTCTTTTGATTACATTTATGTTATATTTCTAATTCCCTTAATCTTCCTTTGATTGATTTTCTGCTATTTGGAGCCAGCTTTAGATTATATTTTTGACTCTGTATATGACAATGACTTTATTCTATTTCTTCTTTTCTCTTTTCCCATTTTCAGCTGTATTGTCACTGCTTTGTAAAAAAAATACATTCATATCATATTCTTTCACTCTTGTCTCTTCTGTTTTGATGCTAAATCTACAATTGAGTAGCTGTCACATTTAGTTTTATTTTATTTCATTTATCTTTTATTTTATAGAAAAACCAGAAAAATCAAGAAGCAAGCATGCAATTAAAAAACAACAACAAAAGCAAAATAACAACAACAAATAGTGATATAAAGTTTCAAAGCAAGGTGATGGGAATTTAACAATGGTTGTTATATCTCATAATGTTATTCTCAATTTAATTGCTCAGGATACCAGATACAGGCATGCTAGATTGATCAAACATTGTAATTTCCCTTTGACTAGTTTCTTTCCCTTTTAGTGTATCTATTATAACTTTTGAATCTTCTTTACTCTTTAAGTTTCTTACACTAACAAGATAGTACTTTGTTCACACAAGCAAGTCTGATTTATTTCACTTATGGGTATGATTTCCAGTTGCATCCATTTACCTATAAAAGCGTCGAGTTTATCATTTTTTGTGGCTGAGTAGTATCCCATTATACAGAAATATCACGTCTTTTTAATCCATTATTGAGTTGGTGGACTTTGGGGTTGTTTCTAAGATTTAGCTATAACAAATTGTGCTTCTATAAACATGGGGGCACACATATCGCTATGTTATGATGTTTTCAGTTCTTCTGGGAAAATACCCAGAAGGAGAATAGCTGGATCGAATGGAATCTCTAAACCTAGTTTTTTGAGGAATCTCTATATACTGATTTCCACAGTAGCTGTACCAGTCTACACTCCCAGCAACAAAGGAGAAATGTTCCTTTTTCCACACAGTCCCTGCAGCATTTGTTGCTCGTTGATTTCTTGATACTAGCTATTCTTTCTGGAGTGAGACAGAATCTCAAGGTTGTTTTCATTTGCATTTCCCAAATGACAAATGATGTGGAACATTTTTTCATAAATTTATTTTCCATTTGTATTTCTTCATCTGTGAAGTGTGTAATCCTCTAAGATGCTCACTTTTGAGTTGGATCTTCAAATTTGGGGTGTCCGATTTTTTCTGTTATTTTTACACTCTACATAAAAGCTCATAAATGAAATTTATGTGAATGAATTAATGAATTAATACATGACTTAAATGAATTTTAACTCAGGCTTATTTGAATATTATTTATAGCTGCTTTTGGTTATAAATTGAGTAGTCGTAACACTGGCCATGAAAGTTTAAAATATTTACAGTTTGGTAGTCTACAGAAAAAAATTGCTGGCTCTTTAGCTAGTAGGAGTGGTGAGTACAATATTACCTATGAGTTATGTTTATTTATTTATTTATGCATTTACTTATTTATTTTTTTGGTACCGGGGATTGAACTCATGACTCTGCACTTGCCAGGCAGGTACTTGCGTTGCTGAGCTAAATCTACAGCCCTTATCTAAGTAACTTACATAACTTAGAAGTTAGAGTCATTTCTCTATTCTAAATAATTAAAAGACAACTGCTCTAAATAAAATACTAGGTGACACTTTCTTATGGTATTTGTTAATAAATAACTTAGATAACGTACATGTTAGAGTCATTTCTCTATTCTAAATAATTAAAAGACATTCGCTTTAAATAAAATACTGGGTGACTCTTTCTTATGGTATTTGAAACCACTGTTCTATTCTTGCCTCACACTTTGTCATGACTGACATCAATCTAATTTTTTTGTTTCTTAATTGACTTTCCCACTCTAGGATCCCCATGATTATTATATTTTCTTTATCATTGAAGTCTAATTTACTTTTAGGACATGTCCTGGAGTTGACTTCTCTAATTCAAAGTATTTGGAGACATTTACAAGGTATTGAAAGCTGCTCGCTTCAATATTTATAGTCAACTAATTTATTTTTGATAAGTTTTGTCCAATTACAATTTTCAATATTTTACTGCTTCACTTTGTTTTTTATCTTTGGGGATTATGATTTCATGCAGCCTACATTCCTATGATGAGCTTCCATATCAATAGTTTGCTCTGCTTGTCCTTATGCTGCTTTCTTCATTTCAACTCCCTCATCTCCTCTGCTCTAGCGCCTTTCATCATTATATCTCATTGTAGTTTTAAGTCTTTTCTCCTTTGCTCCTCATTTAATATCATCTTCATTTTCAAGGTAGTTTTTATATTTTGCTTCAATTCATTTCCTGCATTAATCTGACTTACTTTGCATGTTTTTTTCATAGCTTTAAGATTTATTATTTTAGTCCCTTTATATTGCTGAATATTTTTAAGATTCTTTATTGAGACTGAAATGTCTTCTTTCTTTTTTAATCAAATGAAGTAACTGGTTTTTATTTTCTATTTTCTTCTTATAGACTTTGCTGGAATATTACCTGCCTTTTGCATTCATCCTGAAATACTTTACTTTCCTAAGCCATCAATAAGAACTACATATAGACAGAAGTGAGGATTTTGGGTGACGAACTAGGTTACTCAGTTTCCTAGTTCTTTAAATTGCATTTATAAAACACAGTGATACTTTTAGGATAGGAAGATTGACTATCCCTTGATTTCTGATTCACTTTTATTTCCACAGATCCCTGCAATGCTACCTCTTGTTACTTCCTTTCTCTTGACTAAGAAGTCCTCAACAGACAATTCTTTGAAGTAGCAACCCCATAACCTCAGCTAAGCCTTCTCTAGGACGGTAATGCTAGTCATGTGCGTTTGAAAGCACAGTTACTTAGGAACTGCCAGTGCCCTCTTGCCCCATGTCTGAGATCTATTTTCAAGATGTTCCCATCGGTGATGAGATTTCTTACTGGAAATTACTTAAAGAATTCTGGTATAGTTAAACCTGAGCTCTTACACTTTCTTTTCTACTTAGTATCTCACTAACAGTTCTGGCACAGCCTGCAGAACTAATTTTGCTTAATTTGAGTGTTTATTTCTTTACTTGTAAGTAATTTAAAGTTTTTGGTTGTTTATTATTGTGCTACTTGTGTGTAATTTAAAGTTTGTGGAATTCTCTGTGGCCTAGATATGGTACTGGAGTGGGTGATTTGTGATATTATCTCTTTGTTGATTTGAAGAGATAATGGAGAGATTTAGATTTAAGGGATCAATGCTTCCCTAGAGGAACTCACAATTCACTGTTTGTTGATATTTTTTTGTCTTTATATAATATATAAAGATACATATGCAGGAATATTGTGCACTTAGAAATGAGTCTATAATAATAGATATGTCATACAACTTTATCTGCCTTGTGTTCTTTCTATTTAATTCAATGAATATAAGTAGATCACGGTTAAGGCTCTCATTTGTAACTATAAATGGAACCAGATTTCCTAATACTGTGTTTTATTTTCAGGCATAGTCTCTGAATGCTCTTCATATAATTCTTCTATGTAGATTTCTAAGGCTTGGAGATTCATAGTATCTAATTTCTTTGGCTTAAAGTAGTGATGGCAAATATATTTCAACTTCTGACCTAATTTTAATTAAAGAGCCCAGACTGAGTAGAAAAGTGTGTTTGTTTCATTTGATTACTTATATATTTTAGGGATTTGGGGCAGAGAAGTTATGACATCAATGTTTTGCCATTCTTGGTTTAAGATTTTGTTTTCTGGGACTGGGGTCTAGCTCAGTGGAAAATTCCCGCTTGGCAAATGCAAAGTTATGAGTTTGATCAAGATTTTGTTTTCTGATAAAATGCAAACAACCTAAGGAATATACCATATATTTAACGGGGTCATGTCTAAGTGTACTTTAGTGTGAATAACTTAATACATTGTTACAGGCTTAAATGGGTAGCTGGAGGTAAGACAGACATTCTAAAGGGATAATGTAGACTGAGAGCACCCCCTATTTGGCTCCAGTCAGTGATTGTCATATTATCTTTGTTATATTAAAGATTAGAATAAAGCTTGCCATGTATTAGGTACTGCATAAATGTGTGAGTAAATGGATAAATAAAGGTTTTGGTGATGTCAGATCTTTCTGCTTCTAAAGAACCATCAGAAATTTCATGCAAACTGTAACTGTCATGTAAAATTTCAATTTAAGTTCTTAGTTTTTGACAGCATTTATTAAATTCTATGCATGATAGTCAAGAATGGTCTAGTTCATCAGACCCATCTCTGAATTCAGTTTCCTTAGAGAGGCAAGAGTAGGTTCCTGATTTGGGCAGTGGAGCACAAAGGGAGATTGAGACTATGACCTTTAGTAATGAACAAGAGCACAGCTAACAGGTTGATATAGTAACTGAGCTCATCATGCCCTTGGCCTCATTAGCAAGAATGCTGATGAGGTAGTCAATGAGCATTATAAATATTTTTATTTCTTTCCCACTTACTCAATCACTA
>PVJX010010406.1:0-36981 GCA_004027295.1 Dolichotis patagonum | reverse complement strand
GCTACCTAACTGCAAGAGTTATATGCTAACTAGGACAAGGGCCAGATTTGGTCAGGGAAACCAAACTGAAAATATAACAGCAGAGAGAAAGGGAAACCAATGTTCCTAATGCTTTGTTTGGGTTTGTTCAGTCTTGGAACAAGCTGTGTTCTAGGCATGACAAAGAAAGTATCTATTTGTTCCATCTGGCTTTCAAATACTCCCACAGTCTCTTATGATGGTAAATCTTAGCTACTCTCATCTCTGTAGCAACCTATATAATAATATTCAAGCATGTATTATTATAGTGTAGAATATCACTGAATATTCATAGTGCTTTATACATTTTTCCTCTGCCATAAGATCTTTCACCTAATATCAAATATTTCTATGAAGCTTACAGGCATCTGACTCTTTAACTACTTAAGAACCAGCAGACTCTGTTTACCACCATGATCATGGTATTAGTACTTAAATGTTTGGTAGAATTCAGTATTGCAGCCTTCTGTTTCTCTGCTTTGCTTTGATGGCACACATTTAGATTTTCTATTTCTTCACAATTCAATCCCGGTAGGTGAAATGCATTAGGGAATTTATCCATTTTTTATGTTGTCCAATTTGCTGGCATATAATTGTCCATACAGTAGTCTTTTATATTTCTATTTTATATGTTCCTTCCATTTTCTGCCTTGGATAGCAGCGCCGCCATATTCCTAATTCCTGAAGCAGGCAACTCTTCTTTCTCCTGCCACATCTGATCAGTTATTAAGTTAAGGGTGTTTTATCCTTCAAATACTTCCTAATCCCACCTCCTTGTCCTTACCCAGAAGTTTATGTTTTCACTGCCATTCACTTATATTACTGTTATAGTCTCCTAATTTGTTTTCATGACTTCTATTTTACAACTTCCATCATCCTGTCTGACAACCCCAACACCAATATTGCCATTAGAGTGATTTTTCTAAATATAAATTTGAGCAAATGATTTTAACTTGCCTTAATGAAAAGCCACACATGTCTCCCTATTTGTTCTTGGAATCAATTGCAAGCTTCTTACCATGGCTTAAATTACCTTTCATAATTTGCTCACTTCACAGATGCATTTTCTGCCAGCCTTCTGAAACTTCTATTTTTTTGCTTCCTCAGGTATTATGATATATTTTCATTTGTTGAAACCTAAGTTTTCCATTTTGTTTGCAGGACATATTTCTGAATCTCAAGTGAATGAGTCCCAGCTTTGTGAGATGACACAGTGCTGACTGCAGTGATTCAGATATTCTGTTGGTGACACTGGCTTTCTCCATTCTGGTTGCCCTACATAGAAATGTTTCATTTCTAAAGTATAAAATGGGTTAACCTGACATCTGTTTAAAAGCCATTGCTCTAATTTAACTTATTGGTATTCACATCAGGGAAATATAACCTAACAATTTATGCAATAAATATCTAAAAATATTCACATAACAAATTTATCTATCTATATTATATATTTTGGTGAGCTAGAAACTGTTAAATGAGAACAAAATTTCTCCTTTATGGAACAGAATTTAAATTGTTTACTTTGAAGCCATAGATTTCTTGAGAGAGAATTTTTCCTGAATTTGCAAGATTGATTTTTGCTGCTCTAAAATTTCTTAAGCATGTCTAAATCCAAAATTACAAACCTGTTCTTTAGGCCCCTTTCATTATGCCTTCCAGTGGATATGTATCTATCTCACAGAGCTTCATTTAAATTTTCTTACTCAGGCTAAGATAGTCTGGTATGAGAAGTTCTTAGTAAGGTAACTGTCACTGCTTAGGACAATAAAGTAATCTCTCGATTCAAGACAAGGGTTAAGTATGCACTATTTATTTGCTCAAGAAATTGTGCCTTTTTAGCTTGTCTTAAATAGTAGCATCTTGGAGCTCTGAGGGAAAAACAAGTACAGTATTTTCCTTTCATCAAAATTCTTTCAATCTGAGCAACAGATGCTAATTATAGTTCTAGAAATTAGTTGTGTGTGACATCGGTTCATCCTCTCATTTTAGTAAGTTTAATTTGGATTGGATTTATACTTTTCTTTATGATATGTTAAAATACCACTTAACACGTCATAGAGATAAAATTTATGGAACATATTAGGCCAAAACATGATGGAGGATGGATATATAAATCTTTTTTATTAAACAAGGGTTGTGGTAAACACATGGGTGACAGATACATAATTAGACTGAAGCCATTCCATTTTTTCCAAATCTTTGATTAAAGGAATTGCTAGGAACTTGGTAGGTTCATGAATAGGAGAAAAAAGTCAGTTCTAACACAGAATCTGCCAGTATTATTATGATTGGGCCTATGACAATGAACTGGAAGAAGTAATGATTATTAAACATGACACTAAGAATAGACATGGTCTACAGAACAGTATAAAAATTTTATGCCAAATCATTTCTTAAATTGTTATTAAACTATAATACACTTTAATGAAAATGTGTTTCAAACTAGATGTGGCCTCCAGAGAGAAAAACAAAATTATTTTATGTGTCATAATATCACAGAAAAGGGAAATTAGTAAAATGAAAGCAAAATCCCAGGTATTTTACACCAGGCAGAAGGAAATAGCAAACTTATTAAAGGTTTGTTATGAAACAGATATTCAGGCTCTGAAAAACTATCTTAGGTGACTTGGGAAAGAAACAAAACAAAAGCAGCTCCTATTAAGACAAATTATACGTTCATTATAATTGGCTGTTTAAATTAAAAATCTTCACAAAATATTGTTACACTACTAATAATCATTAATCTTTATTTAGACCTGCTAAGCAAAGTTCTGGTTCCTTTATGTGCTTCTAGTCAATTAATTATGTAAAAAAATCCCTTGAAGAAAGTATTATTGACATTTCCATTTTTAGATGAGGAAACAGGCACAGAGGCCATAATGAAGCTACTAGTAATTAACATAGATGTTTTTTAATAAGCATACATATCTATATTTAACAAATATTATGTGAGGGGGCACTGTGCATCTGCATTCATTGGGTAACATATTTCACTTCTATTTTCTCCATTAAAAATGTTTAGTTCTTAAGTTTTCCAAAATTAGAACATACACTTGCATTTCACTTCTTCCTTCTATAGGGAGATGTATGTTTTTTCTCTGTGAAGTGGGCAAGATGAATACACTCTTCTCATTTGACTTTATCATTTTAGATATGTTCTTACTTCACTGAAACAATATTCACAGAATATAGGGTAGTTTGAGTTAGTATAAGAGAAGTTAGCATTGAAATCAACGTTCCTCATATTTAGTGTAGAGACAGCAATGTGAAGTAGGCCCTTGGCCTTCTTGAATAGTTTTATCTCTAAACTTTGGATCATAGAATAAGACTCAGTTTTATGTTTCCTAATTCTGTATTGTTATATTCATTTTATCCAGATTTTTAGATATAGGCATTATAGTTTTCAGAATTTACAGATTAAATGATTTCATCTTTACAGTTTGAATGCCATTTGCATACCCTAACAGTTGTATGAGGCACTACTGATTTCATGGAAAACTAAAAGAATTAGTCATGTAATTAAATGACGATATTGAGTATGAGAGCAAGAAATTTCTGCTCCCTGACTTAATCACCGCAAAAACCCATTTGACACCAGGTACAATATATTCCTGTGAGTTTCTGTTGTCTCTTACACAGACTGCTGACTGTGGAGAAAATGGATCAAAGTATCTGATTTCCAGAGATGCAATGTGTTTTTGCCCTGCACAACCATTGATAACGCACCTTAACCTCGCCTTTTCTTGATGCCTTGCTTGTGTATGGTCATCTGTCTTCCTGACTAGTACTTCATATGGCTTATTTGTAAATTCAAGCAAATGTGCTTCTGACTGACACTGATACACCACTGATGTCAAAATATCAGAGAAGATGAAGCATAAGGACATAATTTTTTATTCAGATGGAAAATATTATAGATTTATGGGGAAGGGATGACAATAGCCATTCCGTGACATCTTCATATAATCGGCATCTCTCTGTGCTTCTCTTTACCAAATTTTATGACCTTGAAACTCATTCATTGGAATTATTTTCTTGCTGATCCAAAAAGTATAGCAAGTAGGCATAGGAATGGGAATGGTTATCTGAACAGCTCAGCTCTGGTTTTTCACATACTGGATTTCCATTGTTTTTCAATGATCATTTACAGAGCCATAATGCACAGAATGTCTATTGATGTCCCATTGATATCGATGAGATTTCCCTTAGTGGATTGAGGGCAGCATAGCATATGGTTATTAGTAACTAAAAATTATGTATAATGGATAATAGAGGAAAACGAAATAGCAGAAAGGAATTTTCATGGGAAACAGAAGCAGTAAATAGTTTCAGTGAAAGATTTTACTTGGGTTATGCAGCTACTGCAAAGGGCATTCAAAAAAAAAGATGATTCTTACAGACTCACCAGAAGTCTAGAGTGAAATGGTTTTATATTCTGAAATATAATACTTTTTATTTCTAATACAGAAAGTCATTTTAAAATCATCTTATATATTACAGTTCTTATGTGGTGTCGTTGACTTGAATGTGTATTTATGAGTTTCCACTCTACCAGCCTGCAATGGTCAGCAGTAATGGCACTGATGGGATAAATCAAGGAAGAGATTTTCAGTGATTTATACAATGCCACATAATTTCCAGATCACAACAGAACCTAGAAGAAAGTTACAGTGTTTGCTGTAAACAACTCCTCATTTTGAACCCATTCAACCTACTGTGCCAACATTTGGTCTGCTAACTCTGCATCTAAGAATTCACAGTAAAAATATTGAAAGGTTTCTCTAACCAGTTAACCTGTCCTAGTTGGGTTCACCATTTAATGGCTAATCTGGTATATCTAATTACATTTACAATTTAACAAAAAAGTCACCAGTAGATTTATTTAGTAGAGTTGCTAGAATGACAAGAAGACCTAATGATCAGGGCTGTATGCTGTAGAGTCGGCAGGCTGTCCACTAAAGCCCAAGATTTTTACTTTGTAGTGATAGGATCTATTATTTGCTATACTATGGTTTCCTTATAATACTCATGTTTATCCACAGGAACTTAATAACCCCAATTAATGTAAATACCATGTGCTATAACATGAGCTAAAAGAAATGATGTCAACAAGTACAAAAAAGGGAATAAGGGAACCTAGGGAAGCGAGGGGGAAGAGAAAGGATTAAAAAAGAGAAACAAGCTGTATTAGGTATATATAACTGCTCCCCAAGATGTTTGTAAGCTGTACGAACTGCAAACATGGACTAATATATTTTTGTAAAAAGATTATGAGAATTAAATGAGGTCATACAAGCAAATTATTTAGCATCATTCATTTTTCTTAAAAAACCTTCACCAACAGGGTTGATATGTACCAAGGCTTGTTAATAAAATTAAAAGTCAGAAATAAAATGAGTATTTCTGAGAACTTGTGAATTTTAGTAGGAAGAAAAGTAATAGTAGTGATAGTAGAAGTAATAATACTTAACATCTATTGGCCTTATTTAATATATCTTAGGTTGTATTCCAACTGCTTTGGTTATATAAGTGGTGGTAAACCTGTGGCATATTGTGTCACAGTGGGCATGCAGAACCCTCTGTGTTGGCATGCAAACCAAGTTGTCCCAGCAGCAGAGCATCAGATACCCATTATTTTTTCTTAAACTAAAACCTCAGTATTCAGGTTTAATCGCAGTGTAGGCAATCGAGATAAATAAGTGGGTTTGGGGTTGCAGTTTGGACACTTAGTCTCTAAAATGTTCGCCATCACTTACACTACCTCATTTAATTCTCAGGACAACCCTATGTTATAGGGACTATTTTAACCCATTTGACAGATGAGGAAATGGAGACCTGAAAAGTTTAAGTAATCTACTTAAAATAAACACTAGAAATTTGAAAGTCTATGCTCATAAGTATCGTATTATATTGCCATACTGGCAGGCCAAATTGATATGTCATTGCCTATCTATTCAGAAAGGCGAACCTTGAAAATGACTTCTCCTTATGAAATAAATAAATATGCAATCCAGTTAACCAGATCTCAGAGTAAACTATAGATTTTTTGATACAGGAATAGTTTTTGTAATAAATAGATATACAGTTTTGAACATGGTACAAACTCATGATTAAAGTGATTGCTATTACCTGCATTTGTTTATACCATGGTTTAAGTATTCCACCTAAAATATTGTTTCTTTGCATAGTAGCAGTTAATAGGAAATTATCTACAAGACAAAATATGGTCTTAAAATGAAATAAGAAAATTTTAAAGAATCTCAACAGGTCCTGATTGTACAGGCCTATAATCCTAGCACTCGTGTATGCTGAGGCAGGAGGAGCATCAGTTAAACCTAGCTCAGGCAACCTAGCAGACCTCTGTTTCATATATAAAAAAAAAGTTTAAAAAGGCCTGGGGGTGTGGGTCAGTGTAAAACCGCTAGGTTTAGTTCCCAGTTGAGAAAAAATACACTTTTATTTAGTGCATTTAAACTTCTCCAATTATTCCTTATTTTGAATGATTTCATATTAAAATCATATTTGAGTTGCAACACTTTTTAACCTCTTCTTCTGGGTCTTCAGACGTACTTCTCATTATGGGTAAGAAAGTAAACACAAATATTATGTTATCATGAAATGCCCGCAATAAAAATACATTTTTGGTATTATATAGTAATATCATCCATAGTTAAAAGAAGTGTATTCAAATATATTCAGATGGCTTGATCAATACATGAAAGAGAATAATTAATATTACCAGGGGTTAGGATCTTATGCTGTTGACATTATCAGTAACTTTGATACCATATATATATATTTACCACCCTGTCTTATAACATCCCTGGAAACAAGTTATGTGAACTTTCTTATTGTTGACATTTTAGATAAACAGGAATCAACAAATATGGTGCATTATTTATAATGATAGAAAAGTCTCAGTCTCTATCTACCTCTCAGAATCATGTTCATTGTGTCTTAGTAGGTCATTCTGCTCATTTGGGAAACTAGGTTAAACCTGAAAAGAAGTTACTAGTGAAATATCTGGATAGATTTTTTTCTACCACATTATTCTATTCATTGTAGGAACAGAACTACCACAAAGTACATGTTTCTTAAATTAATTTACATTTTAGACTGTGGTGGTTACTCAAGCAAAGAAATTAATATTCAGTCAAAATAAAGTGCCACCAGAAAAATCAATATAATTTGCTTTTAAATGAGAGTGACTTTAATGAGGGTAACTCAAGGACAAAAGCAATATTTCTTTTAAATGTGCAAAGAGTATCTCACAATTGTTCTCTGCTTTGCATTTCCAAACATAGTATATTCACAATTTATCAACTGTCTGGTGAAAATAAAGGTATACGTTTTTGGTTCCAGGGTGCAATTCTCAATTCCTAGGAAGAAATTATGCCTTGAATTTTCTGATGGCTTTGAAATAACTACTGCATTAATGAAATTGCTACCTGAGAATTTGGTAGCAGCATTATTGTTTATCTATAATTTAAGAACCTATTGTAGATTAGCACTTATGACTTCTAACAAGAAAACCATAACTAGCTTTTAATTGAAAGGAAAATGGTTAACTACAGTAATTGCAATCAATAAGTCTGTGTTAGGTAGTGTAAATATTTCTTCTCAAAGAGCATCTCTTACTCTCTGCAGCAGTATTTAAGGTTAGGAAGTGAAAGAAAACCTAATTAGAAATCCATTTGTTATTTATAACATACAGCTTTGCTTCAGATTTGTACATACAAGAGTTGAGAGAGAAACCCTCACCCCACCACAATAAAACAAGACTTTGATTAAAGAAAATGGAGGGATGGAAAAAGAGTCTTACCAATCACGTAAGCTAGTAACAAGGCCAAAGTCACTGTTATCGCAGTGGCACTCAGGGCTGTGCACTTCCAATTGCAGCACCTATAAGGTTTGTTAAAGGTGAAGGCTGGTCTGGAAAAGGTGCTTCTAGGAAGTGGCCTGGGAGGGGGCGAATACACGGTATTGGACGTCAGAGGGTAGTTTTGACTGGCTGCACTGAAGATAGCAGAGGAACCAGATCCGTGCTTGAACAGGAAATGCCTATGGGGGAAAGAACAGCAAAAGTTTGGACTATAAATATCACATCCAGTTGCAAAACAAACAAACAAAACCAAAACCCAAAACCAAAACTGAGCGGATTTCAAACAATTGCGCTTTGAGGAGCTCAGAGGAACTGGGAGGGGCTCAACAAAATATTCACATACTGAATAGGCAACTAAACTGTCTCCTGTGGTCTTTCGCTGTACTTTCTTTATTTAGACCTTTAATTAAGAGATGTGTTTCCTGACTTGTTGGCTAGTGAGTGTTAATATTAAACATTAGATATTATTCACTATATACCATGCTTTAATTAAGTATGATTGCCAAGAGTTGAGTTACAAACAGATGCATTGTCAGTATTTTTGTAAGACATCATTGTTTGAGATTTTCCTATCAAATCTTAAAGACAAGCTTTCATGGGTATACTTTCACCAAATGTTTTATAAACATTATCAAACATATGTCTAAGTTGAAAGAAATGTATAAGGAACACCCATGTAGTCACTAACTACAACTGAGTGTACAACATTTATCATCTAGTTTGGTAATTTTACAGATATGTGACTATACTTAATTTATCATCTAATTTGATGTTTTTGCAGATTTTCAGAATAAAATTTATGCATAATCAAGTGCACAAGGTTAAGGTACATTTGGTGAGTTTTGAAAAATGCAGTCCTCCGTGCAAATTAAATCCCTACCAAGATGTGGAACATTCTTATCACACCAGGGGGTTGCTTCTAGTCTTTTCTATGTAAATTGCTATCTCCACTGCCAGACACACCCACTGCTCTGAAGTTTTTCTACCATACTTTTGTATTTATGAGTTGTAGAAGTTCATACAAATGCAGTCAGACTGTTATTATGTTTGAATTACTATGGGATGATTATTGATGGTTTCATGACTATTATGATATGGACCTTTCATAAAGAGTAGTGATGCATTCACAGATAGGGAATTGTCAAAATCAAAAGAAAGTATCTTTTATGCAAAAATGTTATACTTACTGAGTGCTAGATATTGTGTGGATTGCTCACTAACTCATTTGGTTAATTTAGTCTTCACTTATGTTAAACACTTATCTTGGTATCTTCATTGTACTTGTAAACAATTCAGGACTAAGGAGGTCAGCAAATTGCCCAGATTCACATGGCAATTGAATGCTAGAGCTAGAAACAGAACCCAGGTCTTACAGGCACCAAAGTTCTTGATCTCCTGTAGTATTGTCTTGGGCAGTAAAATTCATTGCTAAACAAAGTATATTCTAGTGCTAAATGTGAGTATATCACACAAAAAATCTTTTACTATGTAAAAAGCCAACATTACCTTGTATGTGTAACATGATGTCCAAATGCATAAATCATTAAGACGATTCTAAGACTTATTTCAAGCTTACATATATATTTAAGGAAAAAAGCATATATGATAAAAGAAAATAATTAAAAACCCTGCACTCAATGCAAAAGATCCACAATATAAAATATTGCTGTAGTACATGAAGTTAAAGATTGTGTAAGGGCTGTGTTACAGAGAGAAGTTGAGATTTAGTAGTGTTTCTGGAAGGCAATTTGTCTTTATGCATCAAAAGATTTTAAATACAAATATTTGTGTACATAATAATCGTGCTTATAGGAGTTTGTCCTCAGGAAATGATGTCCATGACAACTTATATATGAAACTATTCATTGCAATATTATTTATAATATTCAAAGCAGCCTATCCAAATGTCTAATAGTATAGCTGGTATTTCACTGTCAATTATTTACAAATATAGAATACAGTACAATCATTACAAACAGTGTTGTAAAAGAAAACCAGCTCACTAGTAAATGTGTTTACAAATATTATTAAGTGAATGAGCACGCCTTAAAAGACTAAGGGCAATAGGATAAAATTTTTCGAAGAAAAAAATAAATATGTTCATAGAAAAGCAATAATTTGTACTATGATTTGATGGGAGGGGTATTTTCAGAACTTTCTGTCATGTGCTTGTATTGACTTTGTAACTAAGATCAAAAGGATTGATGGGAGGAAAGTGAGTAATTTACTGGACAGAGCTAACCACAGGAATAGTTAGCTCAATTTAAGTGAGTGTGATTTATTTAGCCATAAAAAGGGCCACGTACCAATTTAGCCACTTTATATGCACTTATTTGATTCCAGTATGTCTGTGAAGCTGGTACGACTGTCCTAATCTTAGAGGTGATTAAACTGATATTGATAGAGGGTTAGCAGAAATGGAGTAGTGGTAATTATCTAATATAACTAATATATAACATATAACTAATCCTAATAACTATCATAGTACTGATAATAGATAACATCTGAATGCTTTTGCCACACATAATTTTAGACAATTCAAAATATATCACTTATTTTTTGCAACAATTTTATTATAATTAATATGGCCATTTTAAAGATGAAAAAACAAAAGCATAAAGAGGTGAAGTAACTCTTCTATAGTCAAACAGCTAAAACCTTTGAGGCAAACACTGGTCCAAGACCAGTGCTTTTAACCAATGCACTATACTAGGATTATCCAGTAAATGAATACATTAAAATTTGAATCAAAGTCTGTTTTGACACAGAAGTATGCAGATCAATTCAGCATGCAGATGATATTGAACTGAGACACACTATAACTCTGTTCCCTTTGGAATTAACAACAAGAATAATGCTTATCAAATCAGACTTGAAAAGGACCATCTCAGAAATAACACAGAAATCCAGTTCCTTCATTTTGCAGTTATATATACTGAAGTTCAGAGGATGAAAGTAACTTACTTCAAAATAACAGAGCTAGTTAATTGCGAAAAATTGCTATCTGGTACTTCTAAAATAGTGTCTATCCCATTGCCCTATGCAACCTGCCAACCACAGTCTCCATCACGTTATCACCAAAACAAATGCTATCTGTTCAAGTATGTATTATATCATTGTCCTTTTGTATATCATATGTTTTGCAGTCAGAGTAAAAGACTGTTTTTAAAAATTTTGGATGAGTGATTAAGCATTTCAAAGAGCCTACTCTTTAGTTAACAAGAAATAGTTATTGCTGTTTCTAAAGGCACCTATTTTATGCCCAAGGATGAAGAAATACTATATAAATAGTAATAAGGATGGGTGATTCATTGTGTTGTACTCTTTCATTTGACTGTGTTTCCTTTTTAGAGCTTTGAAATAATCTCCTCAATGCCATAAAGAGGCAACTTTCTTTTTTAATACCTGGTTATCTCTCTCTGTGTGATGTTCCTTTTGACCATCAAATTTCTAGCAAGAAGTGTAGTATTTTATAGGCAGCATAGTGGAGAAGGTTCCCTAATTTTTTATCCTTGTCATGTGGTAACTTTGGAGGTGACAAAATATCACTTACACATAACTAATCCTGTATATCAACACTCCAATATTTTCTTTTGCTATAAAGGATAAACTCAGCTCTATGGGGACCTTTTACTTAACGTTTGAAATAAAATCTTCAATTCTTTGCACATTTATAGAGGATAACAATTGAATTTTTGAGACCCATGTAAATGACCCAATATGTTGAGTATTGATTTGGCTTGTTGTATCATTAAGGAGTAGAAGAAAGACAAAGATAGATGGCAGATTGTTGGTTATTACGACGGCGATTACAAGCAATAGTCAATATCCGTAAGCACTGCAATTTTATCTGATGTGCAACAAAGGAGTTGCAAATGCAGTTTCATAAGTAAAATATTATAACATAATGAATAAATTCACAGTCATGGAAGAGGAACATTTAAACTAGTTTATGTTTGAATGGAATACAAATCACAACCTTCAGTGAGGGTAGATGATAAAATGAGTTCATACACTAAGGTTCTTATTTTCTTATTAACAAAGTCAGATTAAGATTCCACGCTGCAGTCGATCTATACTTTGATGTGCATCATGAAAAACAGAAACGAAAAGGCTGTGTGCTGTCACAAGCTTTGAAGTCCATTGTTGGAAACTAAAACCAACACCTAATATGTTTTCATAGTCTTAGAAAAAGGTAGGAAAATAAAGAGAAATGTGCAGTGCTAGACTTCAGCTATGTGCTCATAAAATCCGATCATCTGTTTAAGCACATTGTTTTTCCCTGGGGACCTAAGGATATATCAGAGTGTTGCTATCAATTTCATAGAATTGGTTCTTTTTTCTAAAAAGCAAATGATAAAAATGCAGTTCAAGAGATTACGTGTAAGTAGTACTCCTCCTTCCATCTGTTTTAATATCCAAATTCAAATGTAAAAAGAAAAAGCAAGATACTGGATAAAAGGAAATGGGCATATAAGGAAATTAAAAAAAATATTTCTAAGACTGATGCAATCCAGCCATGGTAAATGGGAAAATAACAAATGCTCCTGTAAGGATTTTAAAATAACCTATAAAAAGGGGGAAAATGTTCTCTGTGTAAACCTGGCATACTACATAATTCTGAAGGTATCTGTTAACATTAAATAATGTGATTTAATGTGGTACTTAAAGTTATACAGGAAGTAGACAGAAATCCACAGCTTTTTAACAACAAATGTGTAAATAACCAATATTTTTTTCTTTTACATCTTATAAACATTCTTATGAGACACATCTAAACTGTATTTATGTAGCTATAAGCACTTGATTCATTTTATATGCAGAGGAAGGAATTCAACTTGCTTCCAGTAGTAGCTGAAGTTGATTTTTAAAAAAAGTTAAAATAGATTTAACCACACTTGGGGAACATAGTGAAATTCAGGTACTTACTTATTTTAAAAAATTATTAAATTGATTTCATTATTATGAAAACAGGTAATATAAAAGATACCATATTAAACATTTTAAAATGTACATTTCAGTAAGGAAAGGACATTTACATTGTTGTATAACAAATATTCACAACTTTTCTACTTGCAAATCTGAAACATTGTGCCTATTTAAAAATCTCATGTTTTTCATATTCATCAAAAGCTCCCATTCATCTCTTTGTTTCCATGATTTTAACTACTTTACATTCTCATATAAATGGATTCATACAATATTTGTCTTTTTGTGATGGACAGATTTCACTCAAAATAATGTGTTCAAGGTTCATTCATGTTAGAATAAGTAACAAAATCTCATTTTTTGTCCATACCATTTCACTATATGCATATATAACCTATTGTTTGTTTATTCTTCAGCTGGTGAACACTTAGGCTACTTTCCCCTCTTTGTTATTAAGAATGATGTTTCTATGAAAATAAGGGCACAAATAACTTTTCAAGATCTGCTTTCAGTCTCTTGAAAAAATACCCCAACTTGGTATTGCTGAATCATATGAGAGTTTTATTTTCTCCATATCTTCTTAAATACTTATTATATTCTGTTTTGTTGTTCTTGTTTTGAGTAATTATCCAAAAGTATATTAGGTGACATCTCATCTTGGTTTTGATCTACATTCTTCTGATGACTAGTGATGCTGAACATTGTTTCAACTGCTTGATAATTATTTGTAAAATGTCTTTGGAGAAATGTCTATTTACATATATTTACTCTACTGTCTCCCAAAAATTCATGAAAGTAAAAGAAAATGCCATTCTGGATCAGCTCCATTTTCTATTCTTTTCATTTTGTTTTTCATATGACTCTTCTTTTCAAGTTACACATCCCTCTAAATCAAGTGCCAATATAAAGTCTATAGTACATCATTCATAATCTTAAAATCTTTTAAAAGAGTTTTAGAGTATCTATTGAAGCCTTAATATTATGAGGCCTAAGTCTTTGTCACATAATATATTCTCAAGTGGAAATATGGTCTATATTGTTATTGTATGTTTTTTACTTTATGAATAAGGTAGTTAGCAGAAACAATATCTACCCTACCTAACCTCTTTTAGACTGCATATTCCTCAGGAGTAAGAAAGAAGTCTTGAATTCTCAGTATGTTGTCTATTTTGACAAAGGTACATAAGTAGTACACATTGATTTGTGTATGTCTTTGTTTCTTCTAAGAGGCTTTTGATTACTGTGAAGAATGAGTATAGCCTGGGGATTCTAAAGTAAAATACTTAATTCCATTGGTTTGTTGAATGTAAAATAACCATTTTTATTTCCTTCTCACATAATCTAACAAAATAAATGGGCTAATCAAAGAAACAGTTTATTTATAGTTGACCTATTTCGTGAGATAGTTTAGTAATAAAATAATTACCATTAGCAGAAATAATAATAATTTAAAATTAATCACTATAAATGACAACTTTCCCTATAATAATGACGATTTTCTGAATATGTAATCATGTGCAAAGCACACTGATAAAGTATTGTGCATGTTTTTCCTGAATCCTCCTAATTACCATATAAGATAGATATTTTTCATGCTTTAAAGACAGTATAGCCAAAGATTAGGTGTAAAGACTACCTAAATTTCTGAAGATTGCACATATGCTAAGAGATAGAGTTGAAACAAACTCACTGAGAAGGAAGTTAGGGAAAGGACAACCTTCACAATAATATCCAAAAGTAAATTGCTTAGGAATTGATTCAGCAAAGGAAGTAAAAGATCTGTACATTGAAATTTACAGTACTCTGAAAAAGGAGATCAAAGAGCATATCAGAAAATGCAAAAAATATCTCTTGTTCATGAATAGGAAGAACCAACACAGTGAAAATGATCACACTCTCAAAATTGTTATACACATTGAATTGAATGCAATCCCAATTAAGGTACCATTAGCATACCTCACAGAACTAGAGAAAAGATTCCTAAAATTCATTTGGAAACAGAGGAGACCTAGAATAGAAGAAGCAATTTCGGACAACAAAGGCCAGTCAGGAGACATCACAATCTCTGACTTTAAATTACCTTACTGAGCTACTGTGATGAAATCAGAATGGTACTGGTTAAAAAACAAACAAAACCCAAAAAACGCAGATCTCAGGATCAACAGAACAGAATAGAAGATGTAGACACAACTACCAACATACTCAGCCACCTTATCTTTGACAAAGGGGCCAAACATGTTCACTGAAAGAAAGATATTCACTTTAATAAATGGTGCTGGAAAAACTCTCTTTACATGCTAAAGACTAAAAGTAGACATGTCTAACACTGCACACTAAACTAAAGTCCAAATGGGTCAAAAATATAAATATTAAAACAGAAACACAAAATCTACTGGAAGAGAAAGTTATTAAAAATCTTGAAGACATTAGTGTAGGCAGAGAGTTCATGAACAAACCCCACACTGCATGGTAAGCACTTCAAAGAAATAAAAACTGAGTTCTCATCTTATTAAAAAGTTTTTGAACATCAAAAGAAATCACCAACAGAGTGAAAAGACAATCTACAGATGGGGAAAATTTTTAGCCAATCTACCTCAAACAAAAGACTTATATCTAGACCCCAATACAAAAATGGGCATCTGAGATGAGTTATGTATTTCTCAGATGAAGAAATATAAATGGCAAATGAATACATGAAAAAAATGTTCAACATCATTGATAATTTGAGAGATGCAAATTAAAACAAGAGATTCCATCTGAATGCAGAGAGAATGGCTATCATCAAGAAATCAACCAATAACAAATACTGAAGAGGCTGTGGGGAGAAAGATGTTCTTTTCCACTGTTGGTGGGAGTGCATACTGGAGCAACCTCTGTGGAAATCAGTATGGAAAGTCCTCAGAAATTTAGGATTAGAGATCCCATTTCATTTGACCCAGCTATTCCCCTTCTGAGTTTCTTCCGATAAGTTTTAGAAGTACCGTACCATAACGATATATGTAGTTCCATGTTTATAGCAGCACAATTTATAATAGCTAAATCTTGGAAATAACATCAATGCCCATTAACTGAAAAATGTGTAAAAAAGATGTAGCAAATTTATATAATGGAATACTACTCAGCCATAAAGCAAGATAAATTTGAGCTTTTTATAAGTAAATGAATGCAAATTGAGACCATACTCTTAAGTGAAATAAATCAGACTCATATGTGTAAACATCATATTTTTTCCCTGGTGTGAGAAACTGAAAGAGTAAATAAAATCCAGAATGTACAATAGATAGTGTGAAATGGGAAGCAATTGTTTAAAAGGAAGGAGGAACTGGGATAAGTAAAAGGGGAAAAGAAGCAAGGGAAAAGGGAGGAAAATGCAAGGGTGCTATATTGTTACTATCTCTTAGTACACTGAAAAGGATGATTTGTGCTAATACTGACTGGAAATTTTTTAAGCCCAAATTTTGTACTCAGAGTAACTACTTTGAAGATGACAATATGCAATGCAGTAACTCTTGTTAGTCTTCTATTATTTTGTTACAAAAGATTGTTTCACCTTTTTGCAATAAAATTTAAAAAAAGAGATAGAGTTGAGAATCAGCCTCAGTTTTGCTGGTTACTAGAACACTACAGTTACAATGTCTTATTTACTGCTGTATCCCTAGCATCCTAAAAGATGACTCCCAAAATAGATGCTCAATAAATATTTAAAATCTATGTGTGAGTAATAAAAACTATATACTTAACCCCTGTGCATAAATTACTTCATAATATTCCTCAAAATATTGATCCTTAAGGTATTATGATCTTCTTAATTCACATAATCATCTGTTGTTTCTCATTTCAAACATGAGAATATATTATTCCACAGAAATATTTCTTTTACCTCCTAAAATTATAGGAATGCCAAAATTATATAAGGAAGTTAGTACTTATAAATACTAGGAAAGTGAGGTGATTTTCATATGTCCTTGTTTAGAGTGTAAGAGACATCAGAAAAAATTTCAGGAGATCATATATTGAACTTTTCCTACAGATACTAAATATTCCAGTTATGAGATATTTAGAAGTAAAACAGAACTAGGAGTGCTGGTCTAGATGGCTAAAAGCTGGAAAACAAAATATTGCACATTATATAATGTTTGAATAGCTTGCTTCAGGAGACTTCAAAATACATTAAAAGAAACACAACTTCATAATAACGTCCTTTTAAGTCATCATTTCATTCTCTTTTCTAGTTTTATCTATGCTCTGTAGATGTAGCTTTAATTTAAAAATCACATAAAAACCCTGTACCAGCTGAAAGGTAAATACCAAATTAATATTTTCTATCAACGCAAATGTTCTTGTATTAAAAGGCTCAGACCAATATCTACAAATTCTTTACTTAGATAAGTGAATTCACAATATTTTCATTCACTTCATATTGAATAGTAATTTAGATCTTAAAATATATCAAAGGTATAATCCTTTAAAACTAGAAAAAATATTAGACACATTTGATGGATGAGGATTTCAATCTTATTTTCATTTTATACTTTTTTCCCCACAAAGCAATAATAAAATATCAGCACACAGTGTGTAGTAGCTAATTCCCCAATAGGAATTAGTTAAAAAGGGAACAACTATGTGACCCCCCCAAAATTTGTGAACACATATTTAATACTAAAGGAGAATCTAAATTTTCTGGCACTTTAAAAAAACCTTCATTTTAAAGTGAATTTCAATTACATTTCTGTTTGCAAATCCTGAAAGCTGGTTCCCAATTTAACTCATCAGAGCAACCTGATGATTTTTTTGAATCATCTTCAGTGTTATGTGGGTTAAGTTTTTTCTGGTAGTGGGCAGAGTATTATATCATTTGAATACAGTTATAGTCATTCTCTTTTTATATGGACATGAATTTTGTTCATTTATTTTATAAGAAAGTTGATATGGTACTGTTTTCTGTATCATTTGTCTTTATTAAATTGTAATCTACATTAGCAAGGACATCTTATTTTAAGGAAAGAATGTTTCAAATTAATTACAAAGCTGTGTTAAAAAAGGAGAGCGCCTAAGAGTTTCTCATTAAATTCTTCATGTTGAAAATGTAGATTATCACTGTAATACACCTTTGAAAGGATGTGAATCAAGATTTGTCTTACATCAGATTTTGTGTCTTTGAAAGTCTTAATTGAAGCAGTTTTAAAGGAAAAAGTGCTTTATAAAGTCATCCAATAGCAAAACTGTCACTCTGATCAGTCCCCTAACCTATGTCCAGCATAAGGTTTCTTGAAAGAACAAGCTGACCAAAGGCAATGCTATCCTGTTAAATGTCAAACCCAAAAGCAAAGAAGCTTCCTGCACCTCACAAACATCCATGGTTTTCTTCCCAGGCATACTGACTGCATTTTCTAACCACTATTTTTCTTAGGTGTGGTTGAAAGACTGAGTTCTGACTAAGAAAATGTAAGGCGTGAGTAAAATGATGGTTGATGCTCAGAGGAATGGCCCCTGAAATATTTCTAGCCATGATCCTCAATCACCTTCTGCATTTACAGCCTAGAAGAAAGTAGAAACAATGCAAAGGCCCTAGTAATTCATGCTATCGAATATTATTCAATCATAGAAAACAAAGATTTCACAACCACATAAACATATTAGATATATTGATTATTGTCTCTCAGCACAGAACTCTTGAGAAGGAACCCCTACATATGATCCTCTCCCCTACTTCCTGTAGCCAAGTTAGTTGAACTAGGATTGGATATCTAACATCACAAACAATTATACTGTCCCTTTCTTAGAAATCCAGAAACAGAAGTAGAGTCAGCTAGGGAGGTCAAGATACAAGGTCATATTAAGCCAGAAGTGGAGTTTCCACACAATAAGGAAACAGAAAAAAATTCCCTATAGAGTGAAGCTTGAGAATAGAGCACATGTGCAGGCAGAAACAGAGATGAAGCAATCATATGGCTCCAGAAAGCAACAGAATGCTAGAGAGTTCTACATTTTATTAAGTCTCACTATACTTAGTGCCTTTTTCTTTTATTGTGAAAATATCAACTTTTATAAAAAGTTTCCTTTATTTGACTTAGTTTGAAAGGTTTTCTGTTCTTTTACCAGAAAATTTCTTTTCTGTTTCTTTTTTTTTTTTTGTACCAGGGATCAAACTCACGACCACACACTTGCCAGGCAGGCGCTTAAGCCACTGAGCTAAATCCCTGGCCCACCAGAAAATTTCTAAGGCAATAGAAATTCTGCACGTTTGGGTAAAAAATGAAACAACATGCGCGTATGAACACACACACACACACACACACACACCCATGTATGTGCTATCTTCTCCCATCCCAAAGCTAAAATAAATACAGTCTCAAATCTTTGTTCCGCAGATATCTGATTTAGAAGGAAGCACGTGAAACTCTTAATAATAACAATGTTTGGCTGGTGGAATTTGTAGTTCTCTTTCTCTGAGATTATCTTTGTCCTTTCTACTTTTGGAATGAAGGTGTACAAATTTTATAAACTGCCTCATGACCTGTCCTCTCTGGTGATGTCAATCTCAGCATTATTATTTCCAATGTCCTCCAGATTTCTGGCCATCCTATGTCATGTGAATCTTCCCTAGTATATATATTTTTTTCAAATATCTATATCCATGTTACCTTTTTAGCACAGAATGATTTTTAAGAGCTAAGAAATCCCCATAGTAGATATTTAACATAAGGTAGAAGAGAAAGAATAAAGGGTAAAAATGGGGAGAGTGAAGAGTATAGGAGAAGAAAAAAGAAAGGACTAAGGAAGGAAATTTTGTGTATAGGTCAATGATACATAGATAGAGAGACTAGGTAGATAGATAGATAGATACATAGATAGACAGACAGATAGATAGATAGATAGATAGATAGATAGATAGACAGACATATAGACAGACAAACAGAGAAATATATTTTCAAGGGTAGAGGATGTTTTCTTAGGTCCTTCCGGGGTTACTCTGGTCTCCTTTGCTATAGGGTACCTGTACTTTATCTAAACTGATGGTAACAGTCATCTACATTTTTCATCTCTTTGCATTCCCATCAGACAAACCAATTAAGTATAGTACAAACTGGGTATATATTCAGTGTGCGAAGAATATATTTCTCTTGCTTAAGATTTTCACAAAAAGTGCAGGATATGACAAGTTAATTGGAGGTAAAATTACCAAACGACTTGTCATTGTATTAAAAGGAATACAAAGGTGGCTGTTGAGCAAAATGGATGTAGTTTAGTGGTTATAAATATGAATTGCACTATAGACTGGAGAATGATCTAAATCTACCAACAAAGGAAAATTTCAAAGAGAGGAACACGAAGGGTGGCTGAAAAGGTAAAAACAAAACAGTAAGAATCCAGAGAGGGTTGAGTAAAAATGTGCAGGCAGCAAAAGATTCTGCCTTACTAATATCAAGAATAAATTAGGAAACACTAGTGGAAAATAATGTTCAACTGGGAATGAGGAGTCTCTCTCTCTCTCTCTCTCTCTCTCTCTCTCTCTCTCTCCTTCCCCTCTGTATCTGTGTTTATTTTTGTGTATCTTTCCTTTTGTCTCTCTCCATCTCTCTGTCTCTATCTCTGTCTCTGTTGCTCTCTCTTCCTCCTTTCTTTTTTCTCTTGCTGTGTGGTCTAGGCTGGGTTCAAATTTTAAGCCCTCCCATGTCAACCTCCTAGTAGCTGGAATTACAGGAGTACACCACCACTCCTAGCAAGAGTGTTTCTGCTTGTGCATGAAATGATTTGTAGGGGAACATTTGACAATGTGTGGAGACACTGAGGATTGCAACAAATTGGCATCTGGTGTGCAAAGGCCAGTGTTGCTGATAAACATCCTACAAAGCACAGAGCAATCTGCTTTCTTGAGGCTTTCAAAACCATGATTTATTTAGTCTAAAATGTCAGTAATAATTTTGACAAACCTTGGTTTAAAACTACTTATTTGATTGAAATACGCAGTTTTGCATATCAGTATCTCTATGAGTGGGAATTCATCACTCTAAAGATTCAAGAAAAAAAAAGTTCTCTGCCAGGCACACATGATCTTTCTCTCCCAGCACACAATTCCTCCTTGAGAAAATTTTCACTAGGGACTGACTGGCCTATTCTCCAAAGAAAAGCTCTAAGCTCCAGGGCCAGAGAAGACATACAAGGCACTCATACTTGCCTTAAGCATTTATTCTTGCTGGCCAAATAAGGAGATTTTTGTAAGACATGGGAAAAAGAAAACATTTTCTACTTCATTTTTTAAAATTGCTTTTTAAATTGTACTCCTCATAAACCTGTCACAAGGTATAAATCCAAAACCTGAACGACTGACTAAAATCTGCAGAATATATAATAATCACAGCAATCGAAACATTCACTCCCCTCAAGTTAGGCCACCTAAGAAACAGTCAAATCTACCTTTGTGCTATGCATTAAAGTTCACTAACTCCAATCCCACTTGAGTACAGGAGAATTTGTGAAAAAAAAAAATCAGGACTTCCTTCCTTTAAAATGCTTCGTCCCTGCTTCCCCATTGTGCAGATTTAAGAGTGCAGAGAGGAAAAGTATAGTTTTACTTAACTGAACCAGGTTAGGTCAACTTCAGGAATATAGTGATTTTGTGCATGCTTTTGGCCTCCAAATGTGTGTGCATTTGGAAAATATAATATGGAATCTGAATTTATATATCATTGCAAACACTTAGGAAAATGTAATTGTGCATTTACATGATACAGCATAAACATGGCTGGTTAGAACGTTAGCCCAACCCAGACTTATATCTTTAAGTGGAAAACATAAAATAAAGCTATATTTATTTCATAAGTAGGCTAAGAATAACAATACGAGTGAAGACATTTAGATGCTCCCACAGTTTCAGAGTATGAACCAAGGCAGGATAGATTTCTTTTCTTTTCTTTTCTTTTTTTTTTGTATCGGGAATCGAACTGAAGACCTTGTGCTTACCACGCAGGTGCTGCATCACTGAGCTATATCCTCACTAGATTTATCTATAATGTATTGAATTTTAAATCCTGTATCATGAAGGGTTTGGTTTTTCAAATATGTTTATTTAACGAAATTTTATTGAACACCTATTGTATATCAGGCAAAATGGCTTCCTAGGCTAGATGGCAGTAGCCTGAATTTGGTTCCTTAACAATATTTACCAGCTGTTATCCCTACTCTCTGACATATAGGAGATTGTAGTATTTCCTTGGTTATTGGCAATTTTGAAGGAGTAACAATGGCTCAATTTAAATTCATTTTTCTTTTGGGGGAAACTCACCTACAATTACTAAAGTTGCAATGAATTAGAATCCAATTAACTGTAAAGCATGATTGATCAGGATTCTTTCTTTGGAGGAGCAAATGACAAGAATGCAAGCCACAGAATAACAGCGAATGTAGAACTAGGAAGGATCTCAATATTTAGGTTCCTGTTCTGAGTGTTGAGAAAATGAGGTTGAGGGGAGGATGTTATTAGGGTTATATTGTTACTTTGTAGCAGAAATGGACTTGGACTCAAGTCTTCTAACTCTATATCCAGTGCTATTTCAAATACTCACAGAAAGGCATTCAAAATTTATAAATGCTGTCCTGGGATCACCAGACATTTTCTTTATTCTAAAATATCTTCCATACCGAGAGCACCACAGAGTATAAACTCATGTTAGAAATGACAACTCCTGACATACTGCAGAATCTGAAATTATAAAAGATGTGATGATCTTTGGGAATAAAGTGGAAATTGGATTCATGTTGATGAGTGATTTTCAACAAAAGCAGTGATATTTGAAAAGTTGTATTTAACCTGAAGCTAATAAACTAATTCAATTAACTGAATCTTCTCAGTTCTCTGAAACTTTAGGGTCATCAGTATTTTAATATAAATATAATAAAACTGTAGTATTTCTCAAGGCAGTGAAATTTAACTAATCCATAAATATTCACCAAAAGAAAAAAAACTGATGACTTGGGGTTATTTGTATATCAAAGACAAATCATCATAGTGCAAATATATCACATTGGTTTTATAGAGATTTATGTTCTATTTCCAGTGCTTACTCCAAGTGATAACAGGTTACATCAATAAAATTTTCCAAGACTAAGTTAGCTTATCTTTAATTTGGGCATAATTTCTATTATTCCACTTTCCAGAGTTGTTTAGAGTTTGAAATGGGATAATGAGTGAAAGTACTTTGGACAATGAAAAAGTACTCATATATACTTATATATTAATGCGCACTATATATATATATATATATATATATATATATATATATATATATATAAAGTCTGAGTCTTTGATTTTGGCAAAAAACTATTTAGCTACCAAAAAAGTAACTAGTCATGTTATCCATGCTGTCATAAATTTATCTGTTAGTAATGGAATTGTTTATGGTAAATGACAAAATTTGAAAGATTACTGTTGTAGATAAAAGACAAATATTTCAGTTTCAATTTGGTGAAAATAGAAGATTGTGAATACTTCATGCCAAAAGAAATTCAATTTGCTTTGTGAAGTTAGACATTTTTAGAGTTGAATTAGGAATAGGTGAAGTTAGGATCTATTTTGTTAATGCAAGCCTTGAGCATAGACTTCACCATTAAGTATTTTCATTAGTAACAAGGAAACTGCCTAATGTTTTGTGTATGTCAGATGGAGGTGATAGTTCTTTACCTTTAGAAATACGACTTATGCTTATGTGAAAGCCAAATAAAGGGCAGGAGAGCATAACACAACTTTCACCCATTAGAATAGTGAAGGCAAACATTTTGCACACAGGGGACTTATTAGTTTCCAAAGTTCCATCATAATCAATTGTATGCCCTGGTTGTGGGTTGGTAGTGATACTGCTGTGTTGGATTATGTCATTCTATGCAGCATTGTATGACTGTCCCTACCTACTTTTATGCTCTTTGCAATTAAGGAAATTTGCTCTTTAATTTGATCTGTCAGTTTTTTTCCTGTCAATAATATTACCATCCTGATGAACAGTGCATATTCCATCATGAAATATAGTTATCTTTTTATTCCCCCTTCTAATTTATTTGGCAGACGTACCTCTATTTAGCTTCTTCTCAATGAACTGTTCCATTTCAAACAAGTAGTCTCTCTTTTTTTCATTTTCTTACCTTTTAATCAATTCTCCAACCCAACATACTATAGCTTCAATCTCACCACTTTACTGAAAGTGAGGGTTAAAAGTTTGTAATCAATAGCCAGAGGTCTCTTCTCATTCATATTTTATTTGACCCTCGGTGGCATTCGAAAATCATCACCATCACTTCCCTAAAATTTTCTCTTCCCTTGTTTGTGCTTGTAATTATCCCTCAGTCATCTATGCTGAGTTTTCTTTCCTCTGCACTCCTAAAATATAAATGTTCTCCTGGTTTGGTTTATGGCTTTCTCTTATTATTGCATTAAATTACCTAAGTTATTTAAGATTTCCTCTGTCATTCAAGGAAGATCAACTATTAGGTCTAAAAATGAAAGTTTTAACTATGCATGCCTATTAAGAGCTCTAGGATCAGATATAGCTAAATTTAAAACTGGCGTGGTAACTGATGGCCTTGTGGCATATTGTTTATCTTTTCTAAATCTTGGTTTTAAAACATTTAATTTGCAATAAATGTCATAACTGCTTGTCAAAATGTTTTGGGCACACAGAAAGCTTTCAGGAAATGGTAGAAGACCATTCTCTTGGTTTCTTCCTCCTCTGTACCTAGATACATATTTGTTAGGTATAAAGGGCATCTTAAACTGTATATGTCACACATATGTTCCAATTTTCCTAAATAAAACTCATCTTCTGTTTCTACTGACTTTTATTCCTGATTCCAAATATGTACTCCATTCATAATTTCCTGTTCAGTTATTCCATCTACTGGTTTACCACCCTATAAAATTTTTATGGAATAGCATGAGCCAAGCACTGAGGAATGAAAGTAACTTCTTTACAAGTTGCAAAGGAGAACAAAGACAAGAAACAAAAGGTTTTGAGAGTAAAAATATCCTGAGAAACATAGGTAAACACAGCAGTCTGTGAGACCATAGAGAAGGTGTTTCTCTATCAAAGTTGTGGTGGGCACTTTGCTATTGTCTGACGGTTTCTACGCCTCTAACATATATTGCAATCTCATCCCCAAGGTGGTGATGTCACAATATAGGGTTTTGTGGAGATGATTAAATCCCCACCTCTGTGTGTGATTAGTGTCCTTATCAAAGAGACTCGGGAGAACTTGTTGGCCCCTTCTGCCACCTGAGAACACAACAATGTGTCTTCTATGTGGGACAGACACCAAGACACTGAATAAGCTAATGCCTTGATTTGAGACTTCCTAACCACAAGTGCTCTGAACAATATATTTATGTGTTCAAAAATTATTCCATCTGAGAAATTTTGTTAAAGTACCTTGAACTAAGACAAAAATGAAGGAAGGTAAAGAAAAACTAGCCAAACTCTAAGTTTTACAATATTATTAGCTTCAATAAGATTCATATTTTAGAGGGATGGCTGTATCCTCCACTGGAAAGTAAGTACATTACAGGTAAGTTTTTTCTTTCTTTTTTGGTGTGTGTGTGTGTGTGTGTGTGTGTGTGTGTGTGTGTGTGTGTGTGTATTTATCATAGCTTCAGCAACTAGAATAGTGCCAGCACCATGGTAGGACATAATAAATATTTGTTGAAATTTATGAAAACTGATCTGCATTAAAGTTAACTTGCTATAGTTTTGTAACAAAACGTTTTTCATTAAAAATACTTGCATTATTCACTTTCTTGTACCCTTAAACCAAAAACATTAACAAAACGTGGAAGCAGATGTTACTGTTTATTTGCTTGTCTGTTTGCTAAAACAGGCAGTTCTTTTTGAGGTTTCCTGTTTTGTAAATGGAATGCTCAGGCCCACACTTCCCCAATTCCGGCAGAGATAGCTCAAAGATCTCAAGATTTAACCAAATCTTATCTTTTGCTTTTAAAGCTAAACCATTTTTGCTTTGTGGAAATAGTAAAGAACCTGTTAGGTTCTCCGAAGTGAAAAGTTACTGGAATTTTTTTGACATACATGCACATGCATGCACACACACATGGGCATACACACACCTGCAGACAATAAGACTAGTGCTTGAGAGGAAATTAATTTTCTGTTGCTTCAAATATATTTCATACTTTTGGTAAAATATGATAGACAAGTGTCTATTAACTTGACATGTAATGAAAATACTACGATTAACTGGATAAGTAACTCGGTGAATGAAATCATCAAAAACTTGTTTCTTTTTCGTCTTTAAAACTATATATTTCTGTCTTAAATGTACAATCTGGGGTAGAGTAGTCTACACATATATGGCAAGGTTTGGCCAGAAAGGTACATACAAAGATTCTTCTAAATTTAAATTTTTGATTGCTATGCTCATCAGCCAGATCTTAAAAATTCTCTAAAACAACTACTTACATTCACAGTTGGCTACTAAATAAATCTTTTCCATGTTAAAATCAGATTTCATCTCACCTATGGTGAATTTTTTTCCTGATCAAGTGAAAGAAATTGTCTTTGCTCATGGTTTTATTTTTAAATGAATCTGGTAATATTCATTAAAATATGTTTTAAAATAATACCACAATTAATTGACTATATAAAAATGATCTTCAAAGTATTCAAAATAATCTTCTCTGCCTAAACATATTATTATTGCTGTATTTTTTGCTCTCAAAATACAAAATGATTTTTAAGAGTGGACAATTCTCTTTAATTCAAATTTAACTTAGTCTACATTCATCATTTGATGTGGGCTGCAAAGCTTTGCTGATTCCTGTTCATGTGTAGTAAACAGGATTTATGGGTCATAGATTAGTTCTAAGAAGTCTTCTCCTGTCTTAAAAGGAATCTTTAAATCAGTGACTGAAGATATATTTTGTTAACTTAGTGCTATTAAAGGATTAAAACATGAGATATTGTTGGATCTAAGCCTTGCATATGTACATTCTGAGCTTTTTTCTCTAGCCATTACTGAAGGAAAAAATTTATGTCTGTAAATCTATTTTTCCCCTCACAAATGTCCTAAATAAAGAAACTGTTTAGAAACGTTAGGTAGATTTTAGTGCTTCTGCATAATAAAGTAATATACTGCTAGAAAACATATTTATGGGTTAATATATAAAAGGTATTACTTCATAGATATGTAAATCATTATCATCACCCTTAATGAATAGATTTTCAAAATGACTCTTGTTTGTCCAAGACAGACATCAACTAAAATCTGATAACAAGCATCAGTCATACAGATTTCATTTATATTTTCAATTCACAGCAACATTTCCTCCACCAATGGCCTTTGCTCTTTCTTAAAAATAACTCCATAGAACCCAATTAATAGTTGCATTGGTATAGAGCCAGCAAGGGCAGTTAACCTAATATCAAGCTATAACCATCTGTCAGAATACACTAAAAATCAATGAAGATGTTACTTGTTACCCACTCTCCTATGGGCTTGGAGATGAAAGGAATGCGGGGAAGAAAAAAGATGGCAGGAGAATAAAACAACAGTGCAAATAATATGCAAGGCTAAAATGTTCCCTTCAACTAGGTCATGAAGTGGACACTTACAAACCCATTTTTACATTCCGAAAACTGAGATTTAAAAAGGTTTTGTTGATTAGTCTACATTAGTGATGGTGATCTTATGGCAAGCATGTTATCTGTTTTTCTTTTAAAACAAGATGTTAATGCATGAGTTTTTTTCCAATCTAAAACCTCTGTATTCAAATTTAATTGCAGTGTCAGCACTTTTGTGATAGATATGTAGGTTTTAGTTTGCCATTGGGCACTCTTCTGTAAAGGGTTCACTGTCACTGGCCTAAGTTCATATTGCTCATAAGAAAAAGAACTAAATCAATTGGCTTGTATACCAAACTTTTAACTACTTTTATCAAGAAGGCACAGAATTGTGCCATCAAAGCTGTGTGATAGGTTTAGGACAGAGGCTTTTAGACAGAAAGAAAAAGAGACTTGCTACAGTAGAATAAATAGCCTAAATAAATCCTCAAATTCTACTATGTCCAACGATGAGACCTTGAATAAGGAAGGAGAATATAGCAGTTTAACAGGAGGAATTTTCTCATGAAATTTCAATTTCTGGATCACAGCTTAAGAATGATAGCTTTTTGGTTACAGAATGATTATTTCTCATTAGTACTATAAGGAACGTACTTTTGCATAGACTAGCCAGCCCAGTCAAGAAGGTACCAATGGCAATGGAGGAGAAGGGAGAGGGATACTAGGAACCATAGTATCTAACATTGTTTAAATGGATAACGATGGCTGTGCATTACTTTGAACATGATATGCTCCTTCATGAATACCTTTTCTACCATTTTTCATCTAATACCACCTCATGATTTTAAAACAAAGTGATATTAGATAATTTCCTCAGGCAGTTTTCTCCCTCTACCTACCTAAACGCTTCTTTGGATACCACTATTCCCACCTGGTTAGGTTCATCACCTCTAAGTATTTCTACCTTGGGATTAGTTAAGTATAACAGAGCAGTTGTTAATGGTGTTGCTATTTATTTCACTTCACCTCCATTACCACAGAAAGGTAAGGATGTATACTAGTTAAATGTGGCAAAATTGAACTTATTTGAACCTGGATTCAAAATTTGACCTGGATCAAGTATGTCTTACCTGTAGGATTTTACAAAGTTCCTTTTCTTGTAGCTCAGTTTTCTAGTGGTTCTCAGTGGTGGGTGGCAACAATAATTGTATCTATCACATAAGTACTAGTGTTAAGGATTAAATCAGTGGATTCATAAGACCTTAGAACAGCGCTTGGTATGCTAAAATGGTATATAGCTATTATCATTGTTACTAGTATTAGATGATAAGTGTCTGGAGTTAAGGTTTACTCTTTCCCTGTAGTGGTCACAGCACATCAGAAAATAATCAGTAAATGTTCGTTGAATATCCCATTCTGGAGGACATTCGTAATCATCCACAGATAAGGAGATATATGTGAATACCTGTACCAGGTGTTTTAAAAGCAGATTAAGCTACTGTGGCTCTCTGATAGTCGTGACTCTGAATTTCTCTTTGCCAGTAGGAGGTCTGTGCCAGTCTCTTGCTCTGAATTGAAAATTGTGCTTATTTTACATTTTTTGATGTGCCTGACTCTGAGCAGAATATATATATATATATATATATATATATATATATATATATATATATATACATGCACATATATATTCATTTCCATTTTAAAAATAACTTTAGAACACAAGTTATGTCATTTCCTCCATTTAATGGATAAGGAAACTGAAGCCCATTAAAGTTAGGTAATATGTTTGTCTAGGTCTACAATTGTATAGATAGCTTTGTCTAGGGATGTTTGAACATATATGCTTTTAAACCTCATTCGGCCTCCCTAGCTTTGGCAATGTGCGTATCTCTCCAGGTTGCAAAACATACCTCATTCCCTGCCCCAAAGATAGTCCAAATATTAGGAACACCAAAGAAGCCTTGGAGGAAAAAGTGAAGTGACCAATTTTTGATGAAACCAAGGCTCAGGACAGGGCACAATCCTGAGTGTACTGGATAGTCAAGACATTGTTTATCTGAGTGACAGGAGGCAGGCAACAATCCAAATGATGTTCTGGCACTGATCACAGGACAGTCTGAAAAAGCCTCAGGGTATGTATCATCAAAACACAGGAGGAGGGCTGGCTATAAAGACTGGAATATGGTGATGAAACAGTATATTCTATTTAAAACCATGCCAAGAAGGGAAGTAGGATGATGTGTATTTGTTTACTTGAGACAAAATGTGAACATAAGGGTAGAAATACTTTTAATTAGAAGAAGACAGAAATAGAAAGGGACAAAAAGCAGAATCATTTCTTGTGTTATTATTACTGCTCTCATTATTGTTACTATTTTTCAAGTGCCAACTATATTCATGGGTGCTCTTAGTATACCGCACATATTAACTCATTTACAACTGAAAACAGCTTTAGGAAATAGCTCTTAGGATCATTCTGTCTTTACATATGAGAAAAATAGAGTACAGCAAAGTTGACTAATAAACTCAAGGTTAAACAGCCAACGTGTGGTGGATCAGGGAGTCCATAATAAGCAATTGAAGATCTGGTTGCTTTTTTTTTTTCAACAAAAGTCACAAAGGTGTCATAAGAATAAAGAGGAGTGAACATGAGATTTCAACCTCACAGACAGACTTTTGCTAGCTATATTGTATTTAACTAAAGGGCAGTATATGGCAAATTCCTTGTTATGACTATACATCACAGAAAGTAGAAACACGACAAGACAATTTGCTTCACTAAGGATTGAATTGGTGGTAGAAAAATTAACCATTTAATTTTAGAGTCTGTAAGAATATTATAAAGCCCAAATACTAGACTTTAGAAAAGTAGCTCTCTAAAGTGAAGTAAATTTGAACCAATGCCCTGAGATACTCTCAAATGGAGATAAAATAAGAGCAATCGTACTTACTGAAACAAGTGTGGCTGTATGGGATATTTTCAATTGTTTTTATTAATTTCTGAAGTCATTTTACCAAAGTAAAATTTATATATATATATATATCCTGGCTGAAAATCCAGGATATATATAAATATAAGAAGGCATGAAATAAATACCGGGAAGATTCATATTCAAAATGAGCCTGAGGTTAAAAAAAATTCCTAGAGATGACAGAAATTTTTAAAAATACATTTATAGAAAGAAGCCTAAGGTCAGCATGGACTTCACAACTACTAATTTTCTTTGTGAAAAGAATCGTTGACTTACCTGGGTAAAATAAGTATTGATAACTATAAATTGAAGCCTAAGACAGACATTGGGCTCTTCTAAATGCATTAAAATTCTATCCTATAGCAGTGAGAGGTCTTGCAGATTGGATTTCCTAGACAGAGCTGCAAAAGTTTCCGGAACTGCAGTGTGAGTGAAATGTGGCAGAAGACTGAAGCTGGCAAACATTGGCTTTAGTTTTTGATTTTTTTGAATCCCCCCATGCTTTGAATTTTAGAATGCACTCCTTCTACTTTATTTTTTATTATTAATATATGTTTGCACCACATAATAATTAGCATATAGCTCTTCAGTCTAGACCCTGAAACATCATGGGAATTAAGTGGAAAATTCTAGAACAGGTTATTAAAAGCATGATTGGTGAGCACTTAGGAAAAACAATACAAGCAGTATAAATCAGCCTAAATTTGCTAAGAAGAAGTCATGTTAGACAAATGTCATTTAATTTCTGGTTTTGGCATGGTAGTTAGACTGGAAGTTCAGTAAAATGATAGGCATCCTGTATGTGGCTATAAACATGGCATTTGGCAAAGTCTTTCATGATTTGCCTGTGGACAGGATGGAGACATGTGCTTGTGTATGTATAGATAAAAGAATTCTGCCTGACAGATGAAGGTGGCATGCCACAGAGCACTGACCTTAATCAGTCATATGTTACATTTTCCTTAGTAACCTATATGAAAGTGATTTAACAAACCTACATACTGCACAAATATCATGGCAAAGCAGTTACTTTGCATGGCAGAGTTAGAGTACAAGTACATCTCTACATGCTAACAACATGAAATTAAATTTGGCCAAGCAAAAGCTTTAAAAATATTTCTATCAACACTCCCTTTCTCGAATATATAATGTATAAATGTTCATTTATATAGCAGTAGAATAATTAAATATGGCTTAGCTTCAGAACTTCTTTAAAAAACTCAGTGGTTTAGTTTCCAGCAATCTCAATGTGTGTAGGTGGTGTTGTGTGGCTACCCAAAAAGCTAAACCTGGCTAATCAAACCTGGTTATTTGCCTTTCTTAGCTGAGCCTACAGCTAGCTAACAAATAAATGAACACATTAGCAATGGGACCTATAGTTAAAGGAATAGGACGAGAGGCTGAGGAGGTCCACTTAGAGTCACATTATACAGTGGAACCAGACATTGCTATGAGGAAGTAGAAATGATGCAATTGAAAAGAATAAGATATCACGCAAAGTAAGAGGTAGAGGGGAGAAAAAATATAGATTATTTGCAGGTCTCATTGTTACAGATCTATAGGCTTTCCCTTTCCCTTTGGGTGTTGACTAGAGTTTCCTGAGTTCTCATTGACCAATAACATATACATTGAAAGGATGTCCTCTGTTACTCAAAGCAAACTGAAAACCCTCTGCTCTTTGCAACCAGAGAACCCAATAAGAACCCACACCTGCATTTAGCCTTGACCATTTCAAGAACAGTTGGGACAAACTAGAATATATTTTAAAGGAAGAGACTGGGAAGGGAGGTTTGAAACCAGTAAACGTGAGGAATAGGTGAAGGAACTGGGTTAACATTAGGCCCAGCAAAGAGCAGACTTGGGAACAGAGAAGGGCTATTGGGAATGAGAGGGATTTTATTGATTCTGTGACCTTCTAACATTTGATTTGGAAAAAATGGGGAGAATTAAGGAGTGGCAGAATTTTTGATTATAAAACAACCTTGTAGTAGTTGTTGAGGTGGGATGGAATGCCTTAGAAATATGTTTATTCTCTATTTTAGAAATAATTAAGCAGAGGCAGATGGTCACTTAACAGGGTTAATAATGTTACCTTTTATTTGCACCGTGCTTTGCCATGTAGCAGGTGCATTATAAACTGCCTACACTATCTTCACACTGGTCTTCATAACAACTGGACACAGCAGGCTTTTTGTTTGTGTGCTGGGATGGGCCCCAGTGCCTTGCATATACCAAGCATGTACCCTACCACTCAGCTAAGCTCTAGCCCTGGTCGGCAGTTTTATATTAATTTTCACAGATGAGGAAGCTGAGGCTCTGAGAAGTTTTGATACATAGCTCAAGCATAAGTTTATGTGTGCCCACAGTTACCTTTTATTGACTAAATGTGAAATGAACATTTTAAAAGGTATATTTGGCAAATTCTAGTCGATCAGGCTGATGAAGCTTTCAGGCATTTTAAAATTAATTTCGTAATGGTGAATATATTTTCAGATGCACTAAAAAGGTCCTCTGCTCAGTCTCACATGAAACTTATGTTCTTCACTGTCTTAGGAAACAGACCAATTAATACATTCCTTGCATAGATACAGAAGGTACGTGGGTGCAGTTGTACAAACATGCCTAGATGTACATTTCTAATATGAATAGTTTTCTCTCTCCATTTGTTTGAGCCCATTCCCACCCTGCTTCCAGATTTCCTGTTATTTGGCTCCATAGAGTAAAGACTGTGTTTGCTTGTCAGAATTACTAGTTAACCATATTGTTGTGCTGTTTCCTTAGCCCTAGATCACTGAGCCCTGCAAAACAATCAAAAGAATGAGGAAATCATCACTGTTTGAAAATCCTTTGAGGAATATATACACTGTTCTTTGCTTTTCTCGCCTTTATTCACTTCAACCCGTGCACAAATTCAATTCTAATGGTGGTAACTGCTGTATTTTCTCTCGGGAGATAGCAGGGAAGGCAGTTTATGAACCCGTCTAATCTAGTAAATGATACATTATACAGAGATCCCTGGACTTGGGCCATGGTGATGACATATTCTGATGCCATGGCTGTCATTTAATTTAATATACTGCTGAGGAAAAAGTGTCTTAATGTGAGTTTATTCATCCTTTCTTCTCTTTTCTGCTTCCTAGAAAATATTAAGATGGAAGTTGATAGCAGGCATTGTTTATCACATTACACATACAAGTGTCTTTAGAAAAAGTGGAGGCATACAGAAGGCACGGGAACTGCTTGAATTTAAAAGGTAACAGAAGGCCGTGTTTCATTAACTCATGTTTGTCTGTTAGTAGTAAATTGTAATTTTGGTGTTTTGCAGTGCTAGGGGTGGAGCCCAGAATTTTGTGCATGCTTGGAAAGCACATTACCACTGAGCTACAAACATTACCAGTCCTAAAAGTTTTAATTTTGATTGGAGAGTGACTACAAATGGTGAATAATATCTTAATTAATCTCAACTAGTGCTTAATTCTGTCATGATCAAGGGACATATCACAGTGGAATAGGACTTTAAACACATGACAGAAATTTGAGGGGTGAATCATAAAACCTAAACAAGTGAATTGAAGGAAAAAATGACAATTTTTTTCTCAAGACCAAGCTTCCACCTCAAGGCACAATCCAGTTATTAAAGTTACAAATATACTTCCCCTTCATGGGGGAAATATATTTTATATATTTTATATATTTTAAAATAATTTGAAGGCTATTATCATTCTAAATACTCTGATAATAAAGAAAATGGAATCTATCACTATTCCTCCAGCAGTGTTTGGATTTCCTGCCATGTTGAAGTTTCTCACAGCAAGGGACAATTGTCTTTCAGTTTCAGGCTGCAGTGATAACTTAGATAATTGGTTCATTTCATGTTTTTATAGTGCCTGACAGTGAGGTGTTTATGCATCTGTGGTTTCATCTTTGTGTGTGCATCTGCTTTGATCTCTGTCTGTGAATGGGCCTGGATCTAGAATTAGATGCCTGTGGAGGGTTCTGAATTTTTGCTCATGCATCTGGGCATGCATTTGTGTGTCTCTGCAGATAACTATGGTGTATTGAGTTTCTGTAATCAGTAGACTCTTTCACTGCTAATAATTAAATTCTATGGGATCAGTAGTAGCTCAAGTACCTGGTTTCCAATGGAATGTTGCTATTCAAGACCCAGCTGTTATGCAGATGAACTGAGTCCTGTGTACTGGTTGGGGGGGCTGGAGCAGCTGGACTGGGCTGGCTGCGTGTAGTCATTGATCTCCTCTGAAGAGAGTCCGCTGTAGGGGGTGGCTTCCTGGCACAGGTGCAGGCATGTGGAGGCGGTGGTGGTGGTGGGAGGGGTCTGAAGGTGAACTGGTTGTGTGGGCTGCTCTGCATGTCTAAAAAGGAGAGAAGAAAAACATAAAATAGAGATTTATTCTCCCACTCAGCAGTCAGGAAAACACAGCACAACAGATTTACCAGGTATTTCAGATAATATAATCTGTAGGGTAGGGAGAAAGTTTTTAAGTTTAGTCTATCTGTTAAAATGTCACTTAACTTACAAAAGCACGTGCAGCACGCTTATGAAGTTTAAAACACTCACAGATGCATTTACATGTAAATTTTTCAAGGCCATAGCAGCTAAAAAGTAAATGAGGCCCCCCTCACACAATTTGTCATAGTTTCTGCTACTGAAGAAATAAATCATCAAGAAGACACTAAGTTACAGAACAGAAGTAAGCTGATTTCGAGCAGTTGCAAAAATCTCACTTCAGAAAACACCAGTGAAAAGCACAAATTCCTTTCAAGGAAAATCATTCGGCACTTCAAATAAAAATACAAGGCCACCTTCTGGCTTACCTCAAGAAAGAATGCTAGTGTGCCTACATGGGAGCAAATCCATATTTCAGAAAAAGAGCTCACACATGTGTGTGTAACTTAACTGCGTGAAACTGATTTCTCCACCAACACCTCTTCCCCACCTCAGAGTGCTGCTTGTAAAAGGAAGGCTAAAAAGACTGTTATGGTTACTGCACATATTTCCATAGCCATGCAAAGCAGCCTGCAGCCTGTCTCCCCCCACTGCTATTTCTTTCTAGGAGCTCTGCCATGTTAGCATCACATTAGACAGCAGGAACGCTGGTTTTCTGGTTTTTGTTGTTGTTTTGTTTTTTTTTCCTGCTTGTTTGCAGAAGGGGCAGCTTGGGACAGTGGTCCTCAAAACTCAGTTATTGCTACTGTTTGATTTTTTTTCACTGTTTCCTGGCAGGTTCACGTAAAGACTGTGAGTTAGAATTCTACCCATGAGAAGTACCCCAATTAAACCCTTTTGAAAAGAAATTGCTATGGCAGCTGATAGCTACCTCTCGTCCACAGAAAAACATAATGGATGTCAAGTGGTTACTTATAACAGCAGCATGTTCTGGATAAACTTAGTAGATAGTATAGGTTTGTCTCACCTCCCCAGTGCCTGGGAGTTGAAAAACAGAAAAATGCCAGAGGCTTGTGATGCTTACCAAAGGGCTCAGCTGGTTTGTGCTGAGGTCCACTTTGCAGTGACTGATCACAGACAAAATCACTCCTTCTAGTCCATCCACTTTAGATGTGAATTTTAAAGACATTGGCATGTTTTTCATATTTAAATATGATATTACTGTCCCCAAAGCATGACATATTCTTGGCTGGATTTCTAGTACAGGTGGTATTCTCTTTAAAGAAATTTATTATATGAAAATCTGAATTGTACCAAAGATAGATAGGGAAGGGAGTGGTGATCATTCATTTTATATAAAGGAGTCTTTTAGATGGCCAACTATCCTTGTATATTTAAAATGCTTCATGAATTTTCTAAATTACCGCCATTATTCTAGGCTCAGCCCAAATCCCGTTATCCACTAAAAAGTCATTGCTTGTGCTTAACATCTCATTAATTTTTTTAAACTTTTGTGCTCAAATTCATAACTGTAACTGGAGCATGCTTTCCATTCTTGGAACTTAGAAAAGCATAGAGTCCTAGTACACAAAGAACCTTTGAGATTATTTCATTTTGCAAATGAAACACTTGTTCAGGGACACATGACAAATCAGTGGTGTGGCCAACACTAGAGCCCACGTTGCCTGACTCTGACCAATGCTCTATCCCCCATATTTCTGATATCTGTAATACGAGTTCTCTTTTTCTTCTTGAGATTCAGAGACACCAAATCTTTTACATGTTCAGGATTTTTCATTTATGTTTATATATGTTTTTCCCTCTTACAACTACCAAAATATAAAAATGAAGGTAGTGTGATATAACGCTGTGTATATTAGAAAGTGCACGGGCCTGGCAAACCTGGGGTTTAAGTATTACATCTGTCACATAGATGTTTTCACATCTCATTATCAAAATGGAGACAATAATTATTTTCCTAATGATTAAATTTAGTTCCTGTGAAATGTGCTTGAACACAGTATTTCAGTAGCCACTTACTTACTGAGTTGAGCAGAAGTATCAAATTTAAATTTGGAAAGAACCATAAGGACTATCTAGTTCAGCTGGGGGAATCCAAGGCTCAGAGATATTAAGCAACTTATTCAAAAAGTTCAACTTGTATAAATTTGCTTGCCTGTATCAGGATTCCTAACATAGTTCTCTTTCTCTTTA
>PVJX010010405.1:0-57161 GCA_004027295.1 Dolichotis patagonum | reverse complement strand
TGAGACTTTGATTGCTGCAAAGAAACAGAGAGATAAGAAAGATGGTCAGAGGGCATCCCAGGAAACAGCAGGTCTCCACCCTTTGCAGACCCAAAACTGCAAAAGTGAAAGAATTTTCTCAGATGGGAAAGCTTCAGAGCACCATGCTCCAGAATGGCATGGGAGGCCACATGAGGTTCCAGAATGGCGGCAGCCACATGAAGTTCCAGAATGGCAGCAACATAGAAAAGCTTTTCTTCACAATCAGGTAAACAGAGCCCAGCAATCCAGGCACTGGACCCCTATAGCCAAGAGGGAGAAAAGCCTGGCTACTGCTCCAGCTGGCAGCAGACCTTGGCAGCATCCACATGATGCTGATTTTAGGTGCAAGGAAAATGCGCAAATTCTGAGGGTATGATGGCTTCCACCTCAATTGCAAGGGGCCTGGGAGGCCAAGCAGTGTGCCCCTGAGAGGGCAATTTGTAAAGATGTAAGGGTGAAGCCAAAGGTGCAATGGATACCCCTGAAGTTTGGAAAAGCCACGAACATGGATCATCCAAGGAAAGCTGCAAAAACCGAGCAGAGAGGGTTTAAGACAGAAGCTGCAGGAGCTGAAATCCCTGGAAGTGCCATGGGGTTAGAATCACCCAAGCCTTTTGGAGCTTGCAATCAGCTTGCAATCAGATTCAAATGCCAAGCCTGGAACTCTAGGACCTAATGTTTGCCCTGCTGGATGTTGGACTTGCTTTGTTCCCAATGCTTTATATTCCCCCATTTGTAACTCTTGGAATGGTGATGTTTATTTTGTGCCTTTGCATTTCAGAAATGTTTAACCTTGTTTCACTTGTACAGGAGGTTACAGTTAAGAGTTTGCCACAGATATTTGAGGAGCTTTGGACTTGGACTTCTCAGCAATGCTGAAAATGTTAGGACTTTGGCAACTCTTGGAGATGGACTAAATGTCTTTTGTATAAAGGTTGTACATGCGTCTTTGGGGGTCAGGGGTGGAATGTCATGGTTTATGTTGGTGGCCCCCAGGCCTTATGCATTTGCATTGTGCATTTGTGATTGGTTCATTGTCTAGTGCTTGGATTGGTGGTGGCAGTGCTTCACCCTCCTAGGGGAGGAACCAGGATGTGATGTAATGGCAGGAAAAAGGTGTGTCTCTCTTTCTCTTGCCAGTTCTCACTTGCTGTTTGCAGCCACCATGAACTTTGGCCCCGCCATGCCACCCTGCCTTGGAGCCAACTAAGTATGGACTGAAACCTCCAAAAACTGTAAGAAATAAACCCTTCCTTTCTCAACTTTGAGCATCAGGTATTTTGTCTTAGCGAAGAGTAGAAAGTAACTAAGACAGAAGCTTAAGTGTCGCCATCTTAATATAAAGAAAATCTTTCTAATCTTGAGCAAATTGTGTCGTGTAAAACACTTTTTCATGGGTCAGGAAATTTTTACAAGTAGTTAATAATAGTAATAAAATGCCCTTGAAGGATCCACATTCACAGGGAGTTAAAATATGATAATTTTTAGGACAATCGTTTTAAGAAGCACAGCAAGTGAACAATTTTTTTTATTCTTCTAAAGCACTTTTAGCACTCTAGTAATCACAGATTGTCACCAGATGGAGTCTGGGTAGCTCCCAAAAAAGGAGATGGGGGCATCAGTTACCATACAGAGTAGGTTCTTGACACCTTCCTTTTAGACAAACCATTTTTTTTCCAAGACACACCAGGGAGAAGCATAGGCAGATTTACTAGGCAGAATTAGAGATGTGTACACACTCAGAGAGAAAATGGGGTGTGTCCTTGGATAGAGACATTCTGTGCAGTCTGAGACTGGAGATAAACATGGTATGAGCAGATAAACCTGCTTATAGGTTTATCCTGTAAGACGGGTTATCCCACATGTTTTGTCTAAAAGCATCATTTGAACCCCTTGAGTCTCTTTCTTCTTATCACGGAGTGGATAGCAAGGCTCTGCTTTTTCTGGAATCCACAGTGATTGCAGGTTTGGTCTAATGACTGGAGACTTCTAGGCATTGCTTCAATGGTCTATAAGTGAATTCTGTAAAAACTTGAGTAATAAAATCCTGAAAAGTAGTTACTCTTACCTTAGAGTCCTCAAACTTGAAGCAGAATAAGATATTCTAGGTAAATTTAAGGTTATGAGTTTTGGCATCTAGGTGCAGATTAGAGTGACAAAAGAAAAATAAAACAGAGCAAAACACAGATAACTTACATCATAACATCATCACGTGCTTATCTGTGGTTAACAATCATCAGATCCTCTTGTGTTTATGGTGTGCCATATGCTTGAAAAAAAATGTACCATGCTATATCCTTTATGAAAGCAATACTCACATTTACTGTTTGGTGATTTTTGCCTTTTCTGAGAAATAATTGCTAAGAACTTGATTGGCCTAGACCACAGCAATCAGCAGACGTGCACCCTGTAGGCACATGTCGTACTCACAAGGGCTTCTCCAGCCGGATGGCCCCCTTTCACAGGTCCCTCTGCTCTTACGAGAGCTCTTCTTGTTCTGTATTTCCCACACTATAAATAGGCTTTCACGTTGCACTGTATCAGTCTTGACTCCCCCATTTTCTGCTAAGAGCCCCACTGCCTTTTTCTCTGGAGTGAGGCAAGGACTTAAAGAGAGGCAGCGGGTGATTACAGAAGACTCCTTCTCCCACATCCTCAGAGACCACCCACCAGCCACAACAGTAATACACGCATCCATTAAGTGATTAATATGCCTATATGCAGAGCTGAGCAGGGACCGATCCAAAGTATTAGGATAATGTAGGAGACAAAAACTGAAGGCAGAGATGTGAAGCTTCATCCTGTCTTTAATTATCCGTGAGGCATTCACATGCCAAGCCTCAATGCCCTTATTACAAAGTCCTCTTTGTCTTAGTTTATTTACCAATCTTGAGGGAATTAGGGAATCAGTCCTCCTGGATCTGCAAGTTTTCTGGCTAGGTAGTAAACTATTACATATATGTGAAGGGAACCAGGCAAATCCTGGAATGTCTGGTCACAAGCCTCAGGAGGAAATCTATGGAATAGACACGTAGGTAACTGTGAGAAACTTTGGTCTTACCTGAACGTGACAGTATTGTTTTTCTCTTTTCTTCTTATCTGTAATTCTTCTCTCCTACCTTAAGTTTACTAGGTCTGAGAAAAATACAATTATTAATTTCTGTAACATCAGAAAATATTTTCCCCAAAAAGAGGTTTGCAAACTCAGGAAAATTTGTAAGAAATAACAGGAATCAGAGGCTCAGAGACAGTTTACACAAAGCAAATATAGATTTTGTTTATCTAACATTCTTGGCTATTGAATTGTTGCTTTTTACAAGTTTATCATAATGAAGCTTTGTACAATATTTTTTCTACGAAATGCCAAGTAGTGAGGATTTTATGCTCTGTGGGTAAAGTGACAATTATTCAGATCTTCCTAAAGTAAGTCTGTAACTGCAGCAAGAGGGGCTGTGTCAGAGGAAAATTTATCAAACCAGCCAGGGGATTGGATTTGGACTACATGGCATAGTTTACCAATCCTTGTGAATAAATAATTAAAATTTTAGAAGTCTCTATTTGGGAAGAAAACTCCTTTTTTTATGTATGAAGGCAACTCCTGAACAGTTAAGCTTAGAAAGAAAGAACATCCTTTTGGTCACTGTGAACACATAATTTTCTACAGAGAAACCAATTTTCTGAGCCTTGAGACTTACGGCTTTCACATCACTATTACCTCTGCACTGCACTGTGTGTTAATAATATACATTGTGATAACGTGTGTTATTAGCATGGTGTGAACAATAAATTTTTTCCAAGGATAAAATGACAAAATAACTTTGATTATATCAGTCAAGACTTCCTGTAAGAAACATTATCATAAATAAGTCTGAAAACCTTATAATTAAACAGGCAGTGTCACTGAAGAGAAGTGATAAAAAAGCATTGTTGACAGGTAGAAAAGAATAAACATGGAAAGGCGGTGGCAAAACGGAAAATGCATTCTCTGTGCAGTGGAGTTTTCCTAGCAGGGGATTTAGAGTAAATCTAAACTGTGTGCATCAACAAGATAGTGCAAATGGACTGCATGCTTAATGCAACAGAAATGCCAGTGTCCAGAAGTATATTAATGAGAAAAGGACACCATTTATTCCTTGAAGAAAGGGTGCTCGTTTTCCATCAGGCACATTGGTATGTATTTATGTTGCCTGATGCTCTTCATCCTGTCAGTCCTAATTGTGACTCTGAACATGCTTTTAAGCATTTTAGAGATTCAAGGAGTGGAAGAAGAAGAAGAAGAAGAAGAAGAAGAAGAAGAAGAAGAAGAAGAAGAAGAAGAAGAAGAAGAAGAAGAAGGGGAGGAGGAGGAAGAAGAAGAAGAAGAAGAAGAAGAAGAAGAAGAAGAAGAAGAAGAAGAAGAAGAAGAAGAAGAAGAAGGGGAGGAGGAGGAAGAAGAGGAGGAGGAGGAGAGGAAACATTATATGGATAATTCAGGGTTTTTTTTTTAATTTTTTGCTTTTTTTAAGAAGGCTTTTCTATGTGGCCCATGCTGGCCTTGAACTCCCAGTGATCCCCCTGCATCTGCATCGGCCTCTTGAGTTCTGGGACTGCAGTGTGTGCCACCACGCCCAGCTGGATATTTCAGTGTTTAGTGATCTAAGTAACACTAAAATGTTCCCCTTTTCTCTCCCTCAACTCCCAATTAACACAAATTCAGAATCTGGAGGTTGCTAAATTGTGTTCCACAGGGCAAACATGTTCAGGTCGTCATATCTGGGTCACCTTTTCTGTCTTTTAAGTGGTAAGATTGTTGCTGCCTCTTCAGCCATTGTGACCAAACTCAAAGCATGGAAAATGGAAAGGCTGTATCTCCTTTATTCAGGGAAAGCCACATTTTTTCCAGAAAACAAAGAGATTTTTTCCACTTATATTTTTGTGGACCAGAAATGACTCACGCAGCCACTTCCTGCTGCAAGAGTAATAGCAAAAAATAAGGATTTGGCTTCATTCCTTTTCATGCTGGAAATGAAAACCAGAAAAGGATACAATGTCTCATGACACCTACCAAAATATTGAATTAGATCATAAGAAGTTTTAGATGTATGAAAGATGATGTATTAATCTCCATAATATTTTACAGATGAATAAATGAATTTATTAAAAATCTTTTGAAAAAAGGAAAATAAAGGTATATCAGATATAAATTATACAATTGGAACCTATCATACCAAGATGAGATAAAACATTGAATATAGTTTCCATTTAAAACTCTATTAGCATCTTTTTAGCTTTAAAACTTACTTCTGAGTGGTCCATTATAAAACACTGATGCAAAACTTCAGAGGATTTTTATTATCAAAAGACCTGAAACAATCTCATGTCTGGCATTAACTAATTTTTTGGTTATACTAAAGTCATTGAGCCACAGGGGACTTCAACCTCTCTTTCATCATTTCTAAAATGAGGATAATAATGATTGCCCTTCACACTGTGGAGTTTTGTTAAAGACCCAGATGAGATGATATTTTTAAAATTGCTTCACAATAGCAAAACACTCAGCTCTCCCTTCTCTGTTTCTCACCTGTTTCCCCTCTTTTTTCATACCTCTGTCATTTAACCCTCTCATGTGTATATGAGGAACTTTATTGTGTACACATATATAATAGACTCGTAAATATTCTAAAATATATGCATCTGTATATATTCACATGCACTATTTTCTTCCTCAAACCCTGGAGATTAAAAATGTCATCATCGAGATATATCCAGTGCCTTTGACAATTTCTGACACTCACATTGTATGTTTTCCACATAGACCAAAATGCATCACACTATTAGGTGCTATTTTTTAAATGATTCCTTCTATTTTTTACTTCAAAAGCTTTTATCTCTGACCTCAGAACTTCTGAAAGCTTGTCAGATATAATCAGCTGTTATTCAGTTTGTCTAAACATTGAGATTCATATATCAAATTAGAGCAATTGTTAGTGAATTTACTTCTATATTAGAGTATAATCAATGTTTGGAATGACATTTGAGTCATTAAATATGAGAAGGGTATCCTCTTTACTAGATAACTGAGATGTTGTGAATATTTAAAATGTGTGACAACAGTTATATTCTCCCCCACCCACTGCCACATTACTTACTTCTTACATCTGTTTATATCACTACACTAGTAGAATCTCAAATCAGTATCCACATATCTGAGCAGAAATTCAACTATAGCACTCAAAACCACTAATTGTATACAAAATTTTAAAAAATGAGTGCATGCTCTGGAAAAACAAATTATATCTGCATTGTTTGAAAAATGAATTATTTTAAAACTAGATTATAATAAATGTACTAATGCTCACCATAATATGTATATTTAATGTTTTAAATTATTTTACACTTAGATACCTATTTATATTTACTGAGTTCTGTCACATGTGTTAAGATGCTGTATAATGAGAACAAACAAATTTGAAATCTGCATGAATATTACATTAAATTCACTGGCTTACAGATCTGAAATCTAGAATTTCTCTTCAGTCTTTCGATGAGAACTGAGACAAGAACTCACCTGCTTTCATTTTTTCAGGGATCGTAGCTTCATTTGAGGACAACCCACCTGTATAATCTTGTTATAAGATATTCATTGTGTTTCATATATGATTTTGAAATTCATATGTATGTGCAATATCACCAATGAAATCACCTGTCTCTCTTTATTCCACCCTTGTCAGATTTATCTCTGAAGCAACCTATCACTGTGAGTAATGCTTATTGACTTAACTAAGGATATAAACTCTGTCTAGAAGAAGGTCACTACCAGTATGGCAAGAATTATAGTGATATCCGAAGAGAGATTGTAACTCTGGAAACAGGGAAAGATGCCAGAGTGTCAATAAGTAAAAAGTTCATTATATTTTCATCATAATAACATAATCATTTTATAGATACATATAAATATATTCAATGTCAGTATTTTAATCCTTGATGAAAAGAACAAAGATGCATATGGTCCCATGACTAAGCAAACTAATTTCTCATGAACTACTACGTTAAACTGTATACATTTGTCACTTGGGGGAGGTCAATATGATGAAAAAAATCAGCTGCTTCACTTAGTTTAACATAAAAGAAGGCAGCCTTAAGGAAAAACTGTCTGTGATTCCTCAGCTACATCAAAGATGTAATCACCAATACATTTTAATGTTCTCTAGTGTTTTACTAGCTTATCCGCTAACTTTACATGGTGATAAATGACATTAATTTGCCTAAGAGGTAGGTATTTTCTTTACATCTCAAAAATCTTTGCAGGAGAGAAAGATCTTAAAGATAGCTGTACCTTGAATATCAGGGTTCCCTTGACTCTTTTAACTGCAAAACACCGTAGATATCATTATCATTAAAAATGTTTCCCAGATATAAATTATTTGTATGGGCTCTTGGAGCGAAAAGTCTTGATTGTCAATTACTATAGGCATGATATGCATTCCTTTATATCTGGGGAGCACCTGTTCTCTTCCTGGGTTACCTGGTTTCATTTGTTTTTGTTCGCCATATAACAATCTCCCTTCAATATCTCAAGGTGATTTTCACCCTAACTCTGCTTTTGTGAACTGCTAAATCATGTAAAAAGGGCCTTAGAAAAACGTTCTTTTAAAATATCAGTAATATTGATCTTTCTGCAATATAGATGTCAAAATCTGGTTTTGTAAAATATTTTAAGGACCTTTGTTTATTTTTATTGATATATTAAATTCACTGTTCCATTGGACCATGCATTTGGGAATTGGTGGATTTTGGCAACTCCATGTGGAAAAGTCCTTTAAAGCTTTTCTGATCAATGATAATTTTATTATTCACTATATCCATCAAATAATTACATTTTTTACATTGATTTCTCACAGAAAGCTGAGACTCAGAATGTGCCCGCTCTTAGAATGGTGTGCAGGAATTTACACTCTGAAATTCAATCAATGTTGCCCATATTCTGCCTTGTTTCCACAATTTTGGTCAAAATGATACTTTCCTTTAAAAGTAGAGGAAAATATAGGACATGGAATTATTTAAAATTATATAATGAAGCATAAAAATTAAAGTAAACATGTAGCACTCGAAATTCATCAAAGAATTACTGTTTGTATGTCAGCCTATAGATCACTTATTCATCATTGATCATGTTGGATTATCTTATGATGACCATCTTAAAACTATGATCATAACAGCGTAGTTTCTGTACTACTAATCTAACTGCATCTGTATATTTACATACTGTCTTTCCCTTCTCTACTGTAAGAGCAAAGGATGCCCTTTTCATGGCTTTGTGATAAAAGATGAATTACTCATTTTCAACAGGAGGTTGTCATTGTTATTAACTCCATTTTGCTCCTATGCAAGTCTAGGAAATTGTCTCATTTTGCCATCTGAGAACTTCAATAACACAAATAGATAGAGGAAAGAAAGTAGCTATTATCGATAGCTTCTACTGATTTATGCACACTGACTGGAGAAGAACTGATCAGATTAAGTGATAACAATGATATTCTAGAAATTGTTACAATCCACACTCTGGTCGCCCATTTTTAGCTCCATACAACTGATCACCAAGGGTATTGTATTCCTCAGATTAGACTACAGCAAGTTCTGAGGAATTCGTGAGTGCTTCTTAATTCTTCACAAGGGATGTAGTGTTTTACCAGTGTCCATATTTATAGTTTCTGTATTCTACCTAACACACCAACTCAATGTTAATTGCTTCACTCTGAATCAAGTGCTAAGCGTATTGATCTTCTGTGTTCTATTTTTGCAAAAAAGCAAAAATATGTTGTCTTTAACTATTTTTAATTAAAGAGTCCTTATTTTTGGTTTGTGTGTTTGCTTCTGTTAGTTATTTTCATTCTTCTCCAAAGTACTATTGGTCTTGTATAGCTTATTTTTCATGTGCCCCAATCTTTTATTCATATGCATGCATAGCCTTATTGTATATGTGTAAATGTCTATTACTACATACAACTGCATGAACTTTCACAATTTTTAAAGTTTATTTAATAATTCTATAGTGGTTTTCACTCTACTGTGAATTGTAAATCCATCTGTTATATATGTCTCTCTGATCTAGAAGATTTCTAGCATTAAAGTCTGAGAAATTTTTGCAGTACTTGAAAATCACAATTTTATATTAAAACAAAATCGTTTTTATATATTAAAACACTGTTATATATTAAATCAAAGAAGAACTGTGAAGCCTTTATTTCTCATTGGTACACACCTTTATTTTTATTTATTTATTTTGGTCTTTTTGAGACAGGGTCTCACTGTGAAGTTCAGGCTGCCTTGGGCTCACTTTGTAGCCCAGGCTGCTCTTGAACTTGCAATCATCCCCCTGCCTCAGCCTGCCGAGTGCTGGGATTGCAGGTGTGCGCCACCACACCTGGCTCCCATATTTTTTATTTTGACTTCTAATTCTCTGAATTTTTATTTCATGGGGGGCATTGCCAAGTTAGTAATATCAAAGCCCTAGGTTTAATGCCCAAGACTGCAAAAATAATAATATTTTGTTTTTACATAGATAAATATTACCAAAATCTCCTTCATTTTAAAGTTTCAATTTAATTGCTATCTCTATCTCTGAATATATGCATAAATAATATATTTTACACTTCAGAAATAAATTTGTATAAAATTGGAAAATTATATAAGAATGACTCATATAATGAGTTTTTACAAAATAACTTTTTATTCTATGGAAGCTCTAGGTTTTGTCATTGCAGAAATTAAGTGTTTTTAATGAGAAAGCCAATTTCTAACTGTTTCAATATGTTTCCTTACCCGTAAGTATCTGATTTCTCCCTTATGCCCATAATTGCAGCAATTCCATGCTGTGAAATTTTGGGCCTAAGAGTTTATCTTGTCATCAATATAGTTATGAATTTCTTGATGTAGCGCATAAGCTTAAACTTCAAATGTCAAAGACAGTTTTCTAATTTAGAAGACAGTGACATAAAGTACAAACGCCTTTGATGCCCATACCATTTTCCCTAGAGGACTGAGGTTATGTGGAAGATGAATGAGACAGGAGTGGTACCTGATATCATTATGCACATTAAAGTAATAAGCAAATAAGGGGAGATTTAGCACAATGGCACACTGGCTACTAGGATGGAGATGAATTTCAGAAAATTTAGGCAAAACTTGTGTCTGAAGAGAAAAATTAATACTTACAAAAATTCAAACACTATGGCAAATCAATGTGGAGAGGGAATTCTTTTTCCAGCTAACACAGCCCAAATCAAAATGTGTACCCTCATGAAGATAGAGGGTACATGTGCGTCTCCTTAGGCAGTCTTAAGGTGGAGTAGGGTCATTATTAGCAGACACAACCTGGAAAGTTTAGAAAGTGAAATATATTAGAAGCATTTGTATTCTACTCAGGTGCTAATTGCTTTTCTAGTTTAAATATGAGTTATCCTTTAAATATAAAACTAAGATATTTAACTCTTCCTGTTTTTTGGAACCTGTTACCTGTTGTTATATGATGTCACTGGAGCTTTTTTCATTAGTTCCCTAAAAATATTTCTAGATTATAGGTTATACTGTGACTATGATCAATAATGTTTAGCAGCACATATACACTGCAGTGCTAATCTCTTTCATTTCCAAGCCTTACCCTTCATCCTATGACTCCTACTTTTTGTTAAACTTATCAATTTATTTGCTACCACTCCCTGTTTTCAGGATATCAATTTGATACCAATTAAAATTGAATTTAAAAAAGTGTCTTCAACCTATTACAACTTTAAGTGAAAAACATAAATCCTAAAGATTGATTTATTACTAAAAATTCATCAGGTGAAAGAATTATCCTAATGTAGAACTTCTATATGGCTGTCTTTTTACAGAGTGTGAATATTCATGCTTCACTGTAAAAATATCAGTATTTGTGATTGAAAGATGCAGCATCAGGCTCCAGTAGAATGCTATGTAATATTCTATCCACAAAATGCACTATTTTTAACAAAAAAATTTTATATATTTATCTAATCAAAGTTTTCAGAAAAGATATCTATACTTTTAATTATTACAACAGTAAAAAACATAAAATTAAATTAAATTAAATTAAATTAAATTAAATTAAATTAAGGAAGGAAAATCACCGTGGACTTGTGTGTTGTGGAATTTGACTTCTAAATTCACCTGTTGTATTCTTCCTTCTCTCTTACACATGGTGCAATTCTATATAATCCTAAACACACATGTGAATCTTTTTCCTGATTCATATCTTATCCTTGCTAATGAGAAAACACATCTTTTCTGAATCATTACTTTATTTTTATAACCTAGTATTGTCCTAATCCATTTACAAGTTCATTTTTTAAACTCTTGCAGTTATAATTGAGACTATTTTCATCTTTATAACATCAGATCTAATATTGTCTTAATAAAAAAACAAGAACTTAATAACAGTCTTCTTTTTTGAGAAATACATTATATGAAAGGTATTGGTCTGCAAAATAGAAGTCTTATATTTTCCCCAAATTATATGACCACATTTTTACATGATATAGTGAACTCTGATTTGCTATAAAACTTTTACCTTTCCTATTCCAGAATAATTTTAACATAGTAGAATATTAAATTATTGAAAGTTTAACAATAAATTTTGCCAGTTCACTGAACTTCTACCTAACAGTATAAACAGGAAGGATGATATCTATTATTGAACATTTTGTATATTTTTAAATTTATAACATTGCTAGTCATGATGATAAAGGGACAAAACCCTAAATTTTCAATACTTTCAAACTTAAGGTGGTCCAGTTGAACACTTAGCTCTTGTCTCTCTACTTTCTTAGCACTTTAATTTTAAGATTTGTTATGTACTATAATTTTTTTAAATAGAAAATACATTTCATTTTCTGATATTAAGTTGTATTTTTCTGATATTTTAAGGAAAATATTCTAACATTTCCAAGCACTTAAATGTACTTTTTCAATAGAATCGAAGTGCTTCTCTTGTAGAGGTATGAGAGAAATTGCTGTCTAACATCAAAGATTAAATCAGAGGCAAAAAATTCTGACAAATTTGACATTTGATTCCTTGTCTGAGCTTTTCATCTTACAAAATATTTAGTAGAATCATATGGGAAGTACGGTAGAACTGATATCACTGCTGAAGAGGCATATGCTTGTTTTATTAAAGCATACTATCCACTATTAAGTGTAATACTCAAGTCATCTACCTCAAAAAGGTAAAGAGGCAAATTGACTGCAACTATGATATTAGGATTCTTAAGAGTTTTGGTTACTATTCAAACATGTATTGCACTTGACTTTCACATTTCAATATTTAACAAGTTCAACATATAACAAAGATCTCCTGACTTTCCATTCCCTCTGTGTAAAACATTAACTGGATTATATTCACTTTTAATTCTTCCATTGCAATTTCTAGGAAAATTTGAGCTCTATTATTAAATTTTAAAAGGTATTTTTAGTTTTTATTTCTCTAACATGAAGTAAAATATATTTTATGTGTTATAATATTGTCTCAATATTATATGGTTATAAAAGCTGCTAAATAGCAGATTATTTTTCCATTTGTTAAATGATTTCAAATATTTAAGTACAAATGTGCACAAATAATTGACTCATTTTCCTGTGGAGTAGTTTTGCCATACAATGCACTATAGCTAGAAAATAAGAAAAAAAGTATTTCTTAGGAAAAACTATCATAGATTTTGAATGACTAACTTTTGGCTACCGAAAAATTGTTTATAGCATCCAATCCTAATAATATAGGGGAATGAAACTCCGGACCTACTATATCTGTGAGCTCATGTTCTCTAAAACTGAAGAATGAATTTTAGGAATGACGGAGGAGGTTAATAGCAGAACATTTTATTGAGAGAAAGAAAGCTTCTGTCTGAGAGAGAGACAGAAGGGGTCCCAAGTGAGTTGCCAAGGACTCTGTCTTTTCCAGGGAATTTCATAGAGTAAAACCATGGGTTCAAGGTTGGGGAAAACTGGGAACTCACAAGCCAGGTGGGCATAGGGTGGGACATAACTATAGTTAGCCAATAAGATCAATAGTTCAGGTAAAATTTATTACATTAGGGACAAATGGGGAAGGAAGTAGCATAGAAAGTGGATATTCTTATGGAGCAGTGACTCTTTCCTAAGGGGATGGAACTATTTAGGGTATCAATCCTCAGGATATGGGTGCATTTGTTTGGCCTTTTGTCTTGAGGCCTGGTCCACAGCAGGAGGCCACAGCTTCCCCAACAACTGCCAAGTGTCTGCACTGGCTCCATTGAGGACCTAGTCCTGTCTCACTGCCTATAATAATTTTAACTGACTAACTCAGCTGCCTGCAACACTAATATATTCAGAAATTATGTCATAGACATTGGATCCTGACCTAGATCCCCAGTCTCCCAAATGAGTGTATGGCAGGGCTCCAGGAGGGTCAAAACCATTTAGTTGAGCTCGAGACACCAAAGGCTAAGACCAAGACTTCTCTGGATCAGCCTGCTTTTATTAAGACCAAGGACAAAAGGTGGGGACACTGAGAAAAGTGCAGGAAATGAGCAGGACCTTGGCAGTCATCTCGAACACTTCTCCAAGTAGTAAATTATGCCAATTTAGGAGAACTGTTCTATCTCCAAATGATATTTATGGTAGGAGTGAGACTGCAGGAGTGAAATTCCTTCAGCTGCAGTCTCTATTTTCTTAATTAGTGTTGGAGCCAAGGTGTCTTTATCTGTGGCTTTATCTGGCCATTTGGGTTATCTCTGACCTCACAGGCCACTACAGGTCTCAGCCAGGACCAGTGATTCATAGAGGTTCACTTACTATAAATCATCTCCCATTACCAGGCAAAGGGCCGAGGCCTAGGACAGACTCACAGATACATAGGAAGCCAATTAGTTAAATTTAAATCCTGCTCAGAGCCGCCCCATAGTGGCCTCCAACAACAGCAGACCATTTTTCTGGCATAGAGCTATCCAGTTTTCTCATTAAAACATGCTATTTTTTTTCTATACTCCCTCATATTAGTAAATCATATATCTATTAACTCCCCAGCCCAGCACCTGGCCTCTTCTTTTCCTTCTCCCATCTCCTCTTGAAGCTGGACTAGTTGTCTAGGATGTGCTTTGAGTGAAAACATTGGTAGTATCATGTGAGGATTCTGAGTAGTTGTAATAATAAATCACTAAGTGTAATCCAATATGTGTACTATATCTTCTTTGCTATAATTTAAGAACGAGAATGCAAAGTTTTCCTAGTCACTTAAAATTAATTGTTTTCAATCTGGGGCTTTGATAGTGGAATATAACCTAAAAGTAGCTCAAGTAAATTTTAACATTTCATTGGTGGTTAACAACAAGTATTAGTTCTGTGAAAGTGACAGAACTGTGCTTTTTGATCACAAGGGGAAAATATTCACAAGGGATACACTTATATTTGGAAATTTCAATAATGGCAAGTCTAGAATTGATGTTCCAAACAAATTTGTATTGTTTCTTTTGTCATTTTTACATAGATTTTCTTCTACAGAAAGTTTTTCACTACTATAGCAGAAAATGCCCCACCCCCAGCCACTATACTTCACTTTGTTAGCTGCCCAGGAAATAGCTTCTGTTCCAGTTCCAGTTGCTTCTTTCTCTTACAAACAGCTGGTCATTGTGATACATAGCTGATCACCAATGCACACTGTGGAAACCAACTGATATGCCATTCTGCCTCTCTACTTCCTGTTTGCATAACTCATATAAGCCTTAGACCACCAGAGATCAGGGCCTGATATTCTGGGATCCCAGCCAGTGGCTGTTACATGAATAAATCTGTCTCCAAATTCTGGGAGTCATTTAGGTGTTTCTATTTGCCTTTTCACTACCAGATAGTCAGCCTTTGTCAGAAATTATTCCAAAAATGAATTTACTTTATAGTTACATCCTGTTACCTAATTTGCAAATTGATATTCTTCTTATAAAAGTGTATGCACTTTAAGGGATTATACCATATTTGTACACCCCAAGGATTTTAAAGATTTCATGAAATACAGGCAAATATACTTTCACTTGAAAAGAATTAAACAGATACTGAATTGCTTTAAATATTTCACATTTATTTATATTTTGATTAATTTAAAAATGTTCACTGATAAATAGTTCCTCTCAAGTAGATTGCAAATGATCATAAATTTTGTTCATTTAATAAAATTTGTCACATACTTTGAAATGTATTTAAGTGATACTACTTTCTTTTTAACCATTGCATTTTAATTTGTATCTATTTTTTCAACCTCGAAATTACTATCTCAAAAGCTAAAATAAACTCTTCATTGTCTACCAGGAGATAATAAAATTTGTACCAATGTGATTATAACAGGAAAAATTTATTATTAGTGTTTAGCATATAATCAGCATTTACCTTAAAATTGTAAAATTAACTGCACTTGATTATCAATTTTAACATATCTTGATAACAATTCATTGTGTGTAATATATATATATATATATATATATATATATATATATATATATATATATATTTGTTGAAATACCCTGCTTTAAATAAGTTCTTTAGTGTTTTGAATATAGCATATAACATTTGAAGGCTTGCTTAAGAAACAGGCTAAAGTGACATGATAGAAAGAGTTGATGTTTCTCTGTTCTGTAGACACTTTATTCTCATACGTTTTTCTATAAAAGTCATAATGCATATTTTCTGTAGTAGATTTATATGTTACCAAATGTATGTATGCATTTTACTTTTAACTGCGCATCTGAAAAGTTAAATGTTAATGCTAATCTCAGCCAGCTACTCTGAATCCATGGGATTGATGTTGCCAGGACAACTAGCCATTCCCTGGATTGTAAAAGCAAAACTGTTCTTCATTAACTTAACTGAGTTAATATGATGACAGACTTTTCAGGAATAAATGGTGTGTCCCATAGGTCTTAACTCACTCAGGAAAATATTAATACACTTTTCAGTTTGTTTTAATGTGTTATTTTACTAGTATGCCCCAATTTGGGGTTTATTTGTGTTTTTTTCTGTTTTCTGCCTGTTCATAAGTATTATTACATTTTGGCATAATTTCAGTCTGATCATAGATAAATTTTAAAATCTCACTTCAATCAAAATGTTATCTTTCTAAAATTCTCTAAGGAATGTTACTTGGAATAATGTTTAAGGAGAAGGTTTAATATATTAAGAACCATTTTCATTAATATTTGACAACAGAAGTATAAAATTCATCATTATTACTATGGCATACAATATTTGTCTTATCAAATATTAAAGGATATATTCTTAGCTCTAAGCATGTTTACATTACAAGATTACAAGAGGTCAAAAAGCAAAACAAATACAATTCAGAAAAAAATCTTATTCTATCCTTTTAGAAAATTATATATCAGAAAATAGTAACTTTTGAGTTACCAAGAGAGAAGCAAAAGAAATACAAAAATCTAATATCCAAAGGTGAAAAGCATAAAATCAAAGAAAGAGAAAGAAGAAAAGAGAGAAATTAGAAAGACAAATGATAGAGAAGAGAAAAGATCATTAGAGGGAACTTGACAAATGAGAATAAGCAGAAAGTTAGATAAAAGAAAAAAGAGGAAGCAAAAAGAAAGAAAGAGGCATAAAAATTTGAGTATATCTATACCAAAATCTAGACAGTGAATAATTTTCTAGTAATTTTACCTATTACCTAAATATAGAATATTTGCATTTTTAACACAACCATTTAAACATTTTTGCTAGTTTGTGTCAGTTATGTTGTTGTATATATTTCTCTACTAACCAACTATGCATGATATATACATATGTGAATAAATTTTCTCAAATATTATGAAAATTCTTTATTTTACTTTGGATTAATATTTTTATTTTTATGTTTTATTTTAAAGAGGGTAAAACTAAACATAACAAAATAGAATAAAGTAGATCAGAAGAATACAATATAAGTGACACAGATTTCAAAGCAAGTTAACAGGATATCTATCATGGGTACCATAATGTATTTTAGCACATTTTCTTCCAAAGAGTTGTCCACATCTTCACACACAATGAATTCATACAAAACAAAATAGTATTAAACTGATCAGAACAGAGTGATGAAGGCATTATAGGCCTCCAAAACCAGATGATAGGAAAATCAACAAGGGCTGCCAGAATGTCTCTTGTTCTCTTCAAAATAAATGTCCATAGCTTCATTTATGTTGAAATTGAACAATACAAAACAGACTAAAACCACTCTGAACAAAGAATAGAAGCATTACTGGATTTCACAGCATGACGATATGGAATCAACAATGGAAACCATAATGTCTCGTCAGAGTAGCTGTTCATTTCATCACACATAATATAATCGATTCTCATAAACTGCTTAGGGTAAGTTCTACGCATGTATAAGCCTCCACATGTATACGTATCCTTTCGGTATTAGAAGGAAAACCAAACCAAAGCAAAACAAATTACTAGAAACACATGAAACAAAAAAGACAGTAACAATAGCAAAGAGCCCCAAACAATGATGATACAGGCCTTCAAAACAAGGTGGTAGGAGAATAACTAGGCTGTTATTTTACATAATGATCTTCAAGAGTTCCTCAGATCACCAGACACTAACATGCAAAATTGTTCCAATCCTGTGAATGTTAGCTGTTTTGTTCCAAGAAATTATGGAATTTGTAGCACAATCATCTTAGCTATCCTGTGTGTTTATATAATTTTAGATGTTTTTTATTTTCCCTTCCTTTTGCTTTTTCCTTGTTTTCTCTGGGATATTATTTTTTCCCTTTTGAGCAGATTCTTATCTTTTCACTGTATTTATTGAGGATTTTGTATCTTATCTATTTATACCATTTCTTACACTAGGGAGACAATATGGCATTTACACATGTGAGTTTGATTTATTTCACCCATAAGTATGGTCTCAAGTTGTAACCATTTATTTATAAATATCTCAATGTGATCATTCTTTATAACTGAGTAGTACTCCATTGTATAAATATACCACATCTTTTTATCCATTCCTCAGGTGATGGGCACTTAGGTTGTTTCCAAGACATGGCTATTACAAATTGTGCTCCTATAAACATGGGTACACATATATCACTGTGGTATGATGTTTTCAGTTCTTCTGGGAATATGCTGAGAAGTGGAATAGCTGGGTCAAATGGGACTTCCAATCCCATCCTTTTGAGGAACCTCCAGACTGACCTCCACAGGAACCTCCAGACTGACCTTGCACTGCTCTGCCCTCCCACCAACAGTTCCTTTTTTCCCTACAACCTCTTGAACATTTGTTGTTGGTAGTTTTCTTTTTCCTGGCCATTCTTTCTAGAGTGAGAAGGAATCACATTGTGATTTTAATTTGCATTTCTCTAATGAGCAATGATGCTAAACACTTTTTCATGTATTTATTTGCATTATGTATTTCTTCATCTGAGAACTATGTATTCATCTCAGTTGACCATTTTGGATTGGGACTTTGAATTTCAGGGGTTTGATTTTTTTTTTTAATTCTTTATATGTTCTAGACAAAAATACTGAGGGACAGTGACTAAGATTTTTTTCTCAATTTGTGGGTTTTCTTTTCACTATGCTGGAGATTTCTTTCAACATGCAAAAACTCTTTGATAAGATGTGATCCAAGTTATTGATTCTGTGAAGTATTTCACGTGTGGTTTGATTCTTGTTCATGAATTCTCTAACCACCCCTATGTTTTCAAAATTTCTACCTAATTTATTTTCCAACAGATTTAGTGTTTCTGTTTTAATATTTAGATCTTTGACCCATTTAGATTTTAGTTTAGTACATGGTGATAGGCATGAATGTAATTTTAGTTTTCGGCATATGGAGAGCCAATTTTTCCAGCATCATTTATTAAAGGGACTATCTTTCTTCGAGTGGATGTGTTTGGGCCCTTTATAAAAGATAAGGTGGTTGAGTGTGTTTGTAGTTGTAGTTGTATCTTCTAATCTATGCCATTGATCATCATGTCAGTTTGTATTCCAGTACCATGTTGATTTTATTACAGTAGCTTTGTAGTATAACTTCATATCAGGGATTGTGATGCGTCTTACCTTACCTTTGTTGCTTAGAATTTCCATTGCTATTCTGGGGTTTTTCTGGTTCCAGATAAATTTTAAGAGTGATTTCCCTAGATCTGTGAGATATGCTAGTTGTATTTTGATTAGGATTGCATTGAATCTGTATAACAATTTTGGGAAAATGGCCATTTTCACAATATTTGTTCTTCCTATACATGAACAAGGGATGTCTTTCCATTTTCTGAGGTCCTCTTCGATTTCCTTTTTCAGGGTATTATAATTTTCCCAAAAATGTCTTTTACTTCTTTTGTTAGATTAATTCCTAAGTATTTTTTTGGATGCTGTGTGAAGGCTGTGGCTTCTCTTATTTCTCTCTCAGTGATTTTGTTATTAGTGTATAGAAATGCTATTTATTTTTGAGTGTTGACTTTGTATCCAGCTACCTTACTGAATTTATTTATTATACTTAGGAGTCTTTCAATGGAGTTTTGGGGGTCTTCTATTTAGAGTATCATGTCATCTGCAAATAATTATAATTTAACTTCTTCTTTTCCTATCCTTACTCCTCTTATTTCCCTCTTGTCTAATTTCTCTGGCTACTATTTCCAGCACTATATTGAATAGGAGTGGTGAGAATGGACATCCTTGTCTTGTTCCTGATTTTAAGTTAAAAGTTTTCAGTTTTTGGAATTTAATATGATACTGGCTGATGGTTTGTTATAGATGACTTTTATCATATTGAGGAAAAGACCATTGATTCCAATTTTCTATAAGGTTTTTATCATGAATAAGTTTTGGACTTCATCAAAAGCTTTTTCTACATCTATAGAAATGATCATGTGATTCTTATTTTGGCTCTATTGATATAGTGGATTACATTTATCGATTTGCATATGTTGAACCATCCCTGCATTCCTGGCATGAATATCACTTTGTCATGGTATAATCTTCTTGATGATTTGCTACATTCTCTTGCTAAAATTTAATTGAGAATTTTTGCATCTATGTTCATTCGGGTGATTGGCTTGTAATTCTCTGTTTTGGTTGTGTCCTTCTCAGGTTTGTTATTAGAGTATTATTTGCTTCCAGGAATGAGTTAGTGAGAATTGCTTCCCTCTCAATTTCATTGAAGTTTTGAGCACTGTTGGCATTAAGTCTTGTCTGAATCTCTTGTAGAATTCCACAGTGAATCCATCTGGGCCTGGGCTCTTCTTTGTTGGTAAGGATTTAATTACATTTTCAATTTCATAAATTGAAATTGGGTTATTCAGGAGTTTTGCATCTTCTTGACCCAGCTTTGGTAATTCATGTTTCTTGGAATCTTTCCATTTCTTCTATGTTATCGAACCTATGAAAGTGGAGGTTTTCAAAATAAGTACTGATGATCTTCTCTATTTCCACAGGGTCTGAAGTGAATTTACCCTTTTCATTCCTTATTGCATGTATTGGGTTTTTTCTTTCCTTTTTTAGATAAGGTTGGCCAGGGGCTGATTAGTTTTATTAATTCTTTCAAGGAACCAACTCTTTGATTCATTGATTCTTTTTATTGTTTTCTTAGTATCTATTGCATTGACTTCTGCTCTAATCTTTATAATTTCCTCCCTTTTTCTGGCTTTGGGCTTGACTTGCTCTTCTTTTTCTAGATGTTTGAGGTGTAGCATCAGGTTGTTTATTTGTGTTCATTCTGTTTTCCTGATGTGGGAATTAACCTCAATATATTTTCCTCTGAGGACTGCTTTCATTGCATCCCACAGATTCTGGAAAGTTATATTTGTATTTTCATTTGCTTGTAGATATTGTTGGATTTCTTCTTTAATTTCCTCTGTGACCCACTGATTGCTCAGGAGTGTATTGTTCAATTTCTATGTGTTTGTGGGGTTTTTGCAATTTTTATTGGTCATTAATTTCTAGTTTTATGGCTCTATGATACAATAACATACATGGGATAATTTAAATTCTTTTGCATTTACTTAAGCATGTTCTGTGGGCTAGTATATGGTCTATTTTGGATAATATCCAATGTGCTGCTGAGAAGAATGTATATTCTGATGTTGTTGGGTGGAACACTCTGTATATGTCCACCAAGTCCATTTGTTCACAGGTGTGATTCATTTCTGTTATTTCTTTGCTGATTTTCTGTCTAGTTGATCTTCCCTTTGTATCAATGGCATGTTAATGGCTCCTGTTATAATTCTATTATTGCTTATTTGATTTTTCATTTCTGTTAATATTTGTTTTGTATAGCTGTGTGCTTCAGAATTTGGTGCATAGATATTTAAGATTATTATCTCTTCCTCCTGAAATTATCCTCTAACTAGTATGTAGTGACCTTCTTTATATCTTTTGATCATTCTTAGTTTGAAGTTCACATTGTCTGCAAACAGAAAAACTACCTCTGCTTTTGGGGGAGTTCCTGTTGCATGAAGTATTGTTTTCCATCCTTTGACTTTCAGTCTATGAGTTTCCTTTTGGGTTAGATGGGTTTCTTATATACAGCATATGGTTGGATATTGTTTCTTGATCCATTCTGCCAGTCTGCTTCTTTTAATTAGTGAATTGAGGCCATTTATATTAATGGTTATAACTAATATATATTGATTTATTTTAGACATGTTATTTTTCTGCTGTTGATTCTTTACCTTTCCACTCTGTTTAATTGCTTTCCTTGCTTAGTGGTTTTTTCTCTCTCTATCTAGAATGTCTTTCAATATTTTTGCAGGTTTGTTTTGGTGGTTGTGAAGTTTTTCAGCTGTTCTTTTTCATGGAAGTATCTTATTTCTCCATCTATTTTGAAGGACAGTTTTGCAGGGTACACCAATCTAGGTTGAAATTCATTGTCCTTTAGGATCTGAAATACTTCATTCAATGCTTTTCTTGACTTCATTGTTTGTGTCAGGAAGTCTGCTGTGATCTGATAGGCTTTCCTTTATAATCAATCTGTCTCTTCTCTCTAACAGCTTTTAATAGTCTGTTTTTATGTTGGATTTCTGGGATGTTGATTATTATATGTCTAGGTGTAGTTTTATTTTGGTTATGGCTATTTGGAGTTCTACATGCTTCACTGATCTGTATGTCAGTTTCCATTCTCCTGTTGGGATATTTTCAGCTATTACTTCTGTAAATAGCCTCTTGATGTCATTTGTGTTGTCACCTTCTTTTTCATTTATACCTATAAATCTCATGTTGTTCTTCTTTGCATCATTTTGCAGCTGTTGAATTGTTATTTCCTGATTACTTGTTATTTTTAAAAAGATCTTTCTTTTCCTGTTCACTAGCTGCAATCTTGTCTTGAAGTCTGATAGTCTATCTTCACTTTCATTGAGGTAGTTTTCCCAACTTTTGATGGAATTTTTTGTTTCCTGTATAGGTCTTGGAATCTGCTTCATACATTCTATTTGTTTCTTATATTTCTCATTCAAGTTTTCCATCTTTTTGCATTGTTCCTCTAATTTTTTAACTATGTCTTCTTTAAATGTGTTCAGCATTTCCATCATTACATTTATCATTTCTTCTTTTAACTGGGAGATTATTTCTAATATGAGTTATTTTATAGTTTCCTGAAGTCGTTCCTTTACTTCAGTTGTTGTCATTTCAGGTATTTCAGATGTATGACTTACATTTTCTTCTATGTCTATGCCTCCTAGGCTTGCTTGGAATGGGCTGGAGGTTTGAGATTGCATTTCACTCTTTCATTTTGTCATTTTGCTATATTTTGGGGCTCCAAGAAATGTTCCAAGGCTTCCCCATGCACTGGAAATCCCCTCATGCACTTGCAGCTCACAAGGCAGGACGCAGGCAGCTGTCCACTGTCCAGAGGCCACTAGGCTTGGCAGTTAGGCCCACAGGGATTTCTGGTGTGGCCTATGGTGATTTTGGAGGCTAGAAGGGGTCTTACTGGCTTGGAGCAATCAATATTTTTATTTTTGAAATAAGAGCACATATCATTATTTATTCTGAGCTGATAGCAAATCCATGCAGTTTACCACCATTTTTTTCATTTTTCATAATTAAAATATATTTATCATCTTACTTAAAATTCAGGTAATTGATAGTTACATTTGATTCACTCAAACATGTTTCTATTACCACTTCTATTGCTTTCTATTAGCCAGTTTTAACCAGTATCCATTAGAAAAATAGATGAGAGATTGAGAAAATTCTCATGTTATTTCACATGTTTTTTTTTGAGCAAAAGTGAAATCACTAAGACAAAAGAAACTTATTAATTTAAAGAATAAATATCTTTCTAGAAAATATAGAAAAATGGACTAGAGTCTTCAACTTATCATATTTTGTTATGTTTAAAATAATCAAAAGTATTTTAAAAAGTGTAAATGATACTGTAAAATAGTTAATATTTAAATGCACTATAACAAATAAATATCCATTTACATTCTTTGTTAAGTTTTTTTCTCTGTCAATTTTTTTTTTCATTTTGATACTGCAATTGAGATATGGCAACATGGAACCTTCATGCTCTCATGAAAGAAGTAAAATGATGCATCTTGTGAGGTCTATGAAAAAAAATTAACCTAGACTATTAAAAATATCAAGCTTGTGTGTTACTTCACACTTCACTTGTTCCTAAACATTTTATTTTCCATTTTCATTCAAGTGAGTCTAAAGCAACTATTTCTGACCCATAATTGTATAACCAATTAGTTGTAGAATTAGAACTAAAATTGTAACATGCAGTTTGTTCCTAATTCCCTCACAATGTCTTACATCATTGTCCTTGGCTTGCATAATCAATTGCTATCACCAGTTGAGGACTTGTCATACCACCAATCAAGCAGACATTAGAAGATCGCAGCAAGCTTTCTCATTACTTCAAAGTGATTAAAATTTCTTGTAAATCTTTATGAATTTAAACAGAGTAACTATTTTGCTTAATGGTTTTAAAGTTTAACTAGCAACTAGTATAATTTTATGCCTTATAATAATTAAAATTAGGGCAATCTGAATGCTCATATGCAAGTGGAATTACGTGTGCATGTGTGTGTGTGTGTGTGTACCTTTTGGAGAATCATAAAAGTTGATTGGGACACACTAAGCTAAAACACAATGCCACGATATTGTAGTACCAAGTTCATGTCCTCTGATTTCCAGACAAATACTTACATTGGATAAAATGGAATAAGTTTGATGATAGTGTAATACATTGTTCAAAATAATAATGCCTCCTAGTACAAATGAGTCACAGTTTCTGCCTTGACACTATTTGTATTTTGTGAAATCATTTTTGTGTGAAGCATTCTTACGTATTACATCATGTTTACAATCCCTGGCCTCCCTTCACTAGATTTCTCTAGCACAATAACCCCCAGAGAAAAAGCAAGAATGTCTTTACATCCTTCATCATATTCCTTAAGGGACAAAATAATTTTCAGTTGGTAAAAGCACACCATTATCATAAGTATGCTATCTTCAAGATTAATCTACCATAAAATTCATTACATTAGTAATATAAAGAAAACCATTGTTTTTAAACTGAGAAATAAACTGCTTATATTTGTTTTGAGCCCTAGTCTTCAGAAGAAAAGTTTTGATAGAAATTAACAAGATATAGTCTAAGATATTATGAAGTTAAAATTATTTTATTTGCTTTTTTAAAACTTGAACATTATTAGAAAATAAATTATAGTACTCTATAAAACTCATTATCTTAACAACTTTTGTCAATTTTGTTTTAGCTACTCATTTAGGTTTAGTGTTCACAAATGTTTTTGAAATAAATTTACCTATCTTATTAATGATTCAATAATATATTTAGTATGAAAATAGTAACATGGGTATGACCTGTTGTTTTATTCAGTCATTTATAATATGTATAACTACTGTTTTGATTAGAAAATTTTCAAATAAATTTATATTGAATAAATGAACAACATAGCTTATATTTTATTATATATAAAATAATACTTTTTAAAACGTTTACTAGATGAGTAACAACATATTTTGATATTAAGATGCAAAAAAATATTTAATAATTGCTCTCTTACTGCATTTTCTTTATATTCATTGTTAAACAGAGATAACAATTGCTTTCTTGGTGCATTTTCTTTATATTCATTGTGTTTGGCTGCAGGCATGAGCGTGTCTTTAAACAATGATCTTACCCTCTTAGTTCCACCAAATGCATTCTGCTGTGTCTCATGTTTAGCATGAAGGCTTATGTTTTTGTGCAAAAAATAAAACCTCTGAATCCCATAAAACGCCACAATGTGACATTCTTAAATAATAGCTTCTTTGTGTGATGCTAATTAAACTACAATGGTGTATATCACATATATGCTTAAAATATTAAGAAATACACAGAAGCTATAGACCTTTTGCTATGATGAATGAGTTTCTTAAAAAAAATTAGAGTATATAAAGATACCATAGGGAAATCATATGGCAAATTTTTATTATAAAGAATGACTCTTCTTTATAGGTAAAAAAAAAAAAAAACTTTTCTTCCCAAATTTACCTTTATTCAGAAGCATTGCCTTTAGAGTAATTTATGTATCTATTAATTTTCCCATTAATTTTGAAAGATGTATTAAAAATTTTAGTATTATTTAAACCTCATCTTGCAACTTTTGTCCATTTTTTTAGCTACTCACTTATTTAGGTTTAGTGTTTACAAGTATTTTTGAAATGTTATACTTATCTTGTTAATGATTCAATAATATATTTAGTATGAAAATTGGGAGTGACTTTTGTATGATGTAATGCAGTGGGTAAAAAGTTAAGATATATTTATTTCATTTATTTTCAGATTCTAGCTTAAAATATAAAGGCATTTTTACTATTGGAATAATTTTTTAACATTATGGGTAAAAAACAATCATAGGGAGCATTATCATTTGAAGATAATTTAAGAATTACCAAATATAGACTCAATGTAGAATACTTTCTGCTTTGGCCAAAATAGAATTTAACAAATGTCACTATGGTAGTGAAAAACCATTTATAATACTTTTGAAGCTTCTTAAGAAAATATTAACATGACCAATCCTTAAAGTAGAAAACGTCCAAATTCTCTGCTTCCCAAAATAATTTGATCAAATTTAAGTTTTTATTGCATTTCAATTTTTTCAGTTTGGTTTTGGTTGGTTTTTCCTTTCTGCAAATGGTGCAAATGCCATTCAGTGTTCATAGACATTATAAATAGGTTTGTACAGAACACTAAAAATACCTATTTGTCAGTTGAACTCTTTTATTTTTTTGACAGCTTATATTTGGAATTTGCTTGTAATGTTATTAGAGTCTTAGGGAGATAATATATATATATATATATATATATATATATATATATATATATATATAAACTTCACAAATTTTACAGAACCAAACTAAGAATTAGAAGAAATGAGTGAACCAAAAACAAGGATCAATCTAAGTAAAACCAACATTATAGGCCATCTGTATGGTCAAAGAAATGAGAGGTCAAATTGTATAAGATCAAGATAAATGAATAAAATAATTATCAAAACTTACAGCAAACATACTGACAGGCTAAGAAAAACTTTGCAGCATTAAATGTGCACATTACAAATCCAGAGACTTCTCAAAGTAATAATTAAGCTCCTATCTCTAGAATTTAGAAAAAGAAAGTTTGCATATCCTCAAAATTAATAAAATAAAAAATACAAAACAATGAAAATTTAATAAACAAAATAAAATTCTGAGTTCAGTAAAATTAAGAAGTTTCCAGAATTATTAATGAAGAAATAGGACAAAAATACCAATATCAAGAAAGAAAAATGATATTTCATGACAATTTCTGTAGACCAAGATAAAAGAATAACCCTTCAAACAACTCTATATGCATAAATTTAACAACCTAAATGCAATGGTCCAGTTCCTCAAGAAACATTCAACCACAAAAATTTATGTGAAATAAATAATTTTGAAGGACTTGTAACTCTTCAGGAACTTGAATTTCAAAAGTACACCAGCTCCAAAGAAATCTCTAAGATTGAATTGTTTCACTGGAAAATTCTGCCCAACAACTAAGGAAGAATTGATCCCAGTCATCTGCAACACCTTGTAGAATGGAGAACAGGAAGATGCAGCACACTGCACTTGTTTAATGAAGGTTGCATTTCTCTAAAGGAAAACCAGACAACACAAAAACCAAAACTGTAGGTTATTAAATCTCATGAAGACAGTCACTTGGAAAAACTGGCTTTGCACCTACCAAAGATAAAAACTGGACCTATATCTTTCACCATATACTTCACTAAAGTTGAAATGGATCAAATATCTAAATTGTAAAGCAGATATATTAAAATTTCTGGAAGACAGAACTGGTAAAACTCTTGAAGACATTTGCTTAAGCAAAGACTTTATAAATAAAAACCCTCACTGGATTTATCACAAAAAGTCAACAACTAGGAACAATTTTATTAAAAAAAAGTTTTTTGCAGCAAGAGAAAATACCAACCGAGTGAAAAGACAACACACAATGTAGGAAAAATGTTTGCCAGTTGTTCCTCAGACAAAGAATTATGATGGAGAATATATTTTTAAAAATCTCAAAAAATCAGACCTCCCCAATTTAAAGACCCAATCCAAAAATGGGCATCAGAGATTAATACACACTCCTCAGATGAAGGTATAGAAATAGCAAGTAAATACATAAAACTTGTTCAGCATCACTGTTCTATCAAGTGATACAAATTAAAACAACACTGAGATTGCATCTTACTCCAGAAAGAATGGCTATTAACAAGAAATCAACCAATAACAAATACAGGGAGGACTGTAAGGAAAAAGGAACCATTCTCCACTGTTGGTATGAGTGTAGATTGGTGCAACCACTGTGGAAATCAGTGTGGAGATTCCTCAAAAAACTGGGACTAGTGGTTCCATTTGACCCAGACATTCCCCTACTGGGTAACTTCCCCAAATAATTAAAAGCATCATACCACAATGATATACGCACAACTATATGTGTAGTGGCACAGTTTGCAATAGCCAAATAATGGAAACTACCCAAGTACTCATCAACTGGTGAATGAATAAAGAAGATGTTAGTATTTTTTTATTTATAAAATAGAGTAATATTCTGCCACAAAGAAGGATATGCTCAGGACATTTAGAGAAAAATAGATGCATCTTGAGTTCGTATTCTTAAGTGAAATAAATTAGATACACATGTAAATATCACATTGTTTCTCTGGTGTGAGAAACCAAAATTGTAAAAGTGTATAATAGATATTGTGCACTAGGAAGAAAATGTTCAAATGGGGAGGTGAACAATGAAGAAAGAATGGGGAAACGAAAGACAGGAAAAGTAAAAATTAATGAGGAAGAAAAAAAACCATGAAAACTACGTTTTTGTAAATGAGCAGAGGGAAAAGGGTTAAAGTGAAGGTAGGGGAATGGGAAAAAAGCAAGTCATGAATACAGGCACAAAAATGTTAACAATATATTTTAACATAAATACATGAAAATTAATATATGCAATATAATATATGCAAAAAATTCTTGCAGTCTACTATATAAAAAGGAAAAGTCATATTCCTTTATCCACTGATTCAGGAAAAGCATTTGAAAATCTGACAACCAATTATGAAGAAAAGAAACAGGAAGTAATTTCTGCAACTTTATAAAGGGAATGTACAAAAAATCTATTGCCAGTTTTATGCTTAACAGTGAAATACTGAATGATTTTTCTGTAAGGTTGGCAATGAATTCAAGATATTTATACTAGATAATTTTATTTTAAAAAACCAATATTCCAAGTCACAAGCACTGCAAATAATATCTATTCTGTGTGTATATTTACATAGAAAAAAATTCTAAGAAATCTACAAGATTAAATGATGAAAAATAAGACCCTAGTGCCAATAAATGAGTTCAGTAGTTTACATAAGAACTGATAAACTTTTTAAGTATTATATTTGTGTATGATAGAAATGATGATCTGAACATCAAAAATGAAATATGATACCATTTGTAACCATTCAAAAATTATTTGCTTTACAAAATACTCAAACAACTAATACAGGATGAGTATTTTACAAATAATAAAAAGAAATTGATGATAGAAGTAAAATAATCTAAATAAATTCAGACATGATTTGTCTGTAGACTTGAAGAATCAACATAGTAAAACTGAATTCTTCTTCAGTTGATACATGAGATAAATATTTCCTACTAAATTATCAATGAGATTTTTGTAGATTTTTTTCTAAATTTTACTTACATATACAAAGGAAGTATAATTTACTTTTATGAAGTATTGGAAAAATAAAGAAAAATGGAATCACTCAAATTAAAAATGCATAATGTAACTACAAAAAGACAGGGAGAACTATGTAGTTTTGACAGAGACAAAGCAATAGCATAAGAACATATAATACAATAGCATACAAATCCAATTAATTTTTGGCAAAATTGGATAAAAAATTCAGTGATGAAAAGACAGTCTTTCAACAAATGATGCTGACATATTTTGGACCAATGAACTATTTGAAAATCCATAGGCATTTAGGATACTCAGTCTATGTCTCATACCTTCCACAAACTTAATGTAAGATGGGACTGGGACTTACGTGTAAAAATAAAACTGATGGCTTTCAGAAAAAGTAGGAGAAAAATACTTCAATATCTAGAGCTATTAAAAGTTGTTAGATTTTATAACACAGAATATCAGTAAAAGGACTACCACTGATTAATCCCACAAAATTTTTAAAAGTTGCTCTGAAATTATCTTTTTAGAGAATAAGTATGACAACTTTGTATCCCACACAAGATTTATACCTACCACAAAAAACTCACAAAATCCAGCAATTTTAAAACAACCTGTTCAATTACAATATTAGTAAAATCCAAGATGATGCATTCACTGAGAAGAATATACAAATGGCAAATAGAATGTCAGAAAACATTTAATATTATTAGCCATTAGGGAAATGTAAACTAAAATTACAATGAAATATCAGCACATACTTATCAAATGGCTAAAGTTAAATAATGAATATGATCAGATCAATTTCTTCACAGATGCAAGGAAACTAGAATGTTCATATGTTGTTGAAGGGATTGCAAAAGGAGAAAGCTATTCTGAATGATTGTTTGGTAATATCATTTAAAAAAAACCCAGAAACTAAACCAGTTGGGATACTATAATCCAGCAATTGAACAGTTTGTTTTTATCTCAGAAAACAAAACATTTTTACACAAAACTGGAGAAGGAATGTTCACAGATGATCTATTTACAATAACCAAAAATTGAAAAGTTTCTAGATATCCTTTGAAAAAGAGTGCCTGAAAAGATGCAGGACATATTTATCAAGAACTACTATTGTTTTGTTTTGGTTTTGTACCAGACTTATTACCTTGTGCTTGCTAGGAAGGCATTGAGAGCTGAGCTACATCCCAGGAGTAATACTGTGCTTTAAAGGACAGGAATGAACTACAGATGCACCCCACAATGTGAATGAATTTCCAGAGAACTATATTGACGGATAAAAGTTAATCCTGCTTGATATTATTTACATATCATTCTTCAAATTGTAAGATAGGAACAATCGTAAGTAGACTATTTTTCTGGAAGGGTTGGGGACAAAGTGGGTATAACTCTAAAAAAAATGAGGAAATCATGTGACAAAAATATTCTTTGATTCTTATTATATAAATAGCAATATTAATATTCTGGTTTGTAATATAGTTCTCTAGTTTTAAAATGCGTTATGATTTCAGAAGCTAATTAAAGTCATATGGAATCTCTGTATTATTTCTTAAAACTGTGTAATCACCTCAAATTTAAAATGTATCTCTAAGTGTAACCTTAATTCAAATTTTAAAGATTATACAAGAAAATAAGGAAGAACAACAACTAAGTGTTCTCCATGTTTTTATGAGCATGGTCAAGTTTGGCCAGAAATTCATGAACGCGTAAAATGGAAAGGCGAGATCCAAGGCCAAACTCAAAAGCCCTGGGGTCTTAAAGGAGTAAGAAGAGCCCCTGAACTGAGTAGCCTCTTACCTACTGAGCTTCTATCATGCACTTAGATTTTGGTAATGTCAAGTAACTTTTCTGATTGTTCAAAAAGATTTTTACAAAATTCATTAGAATGGTCATAATGTAAAAGATAGACCTTGCCATTTGTCAAGGCAAGGCAAAATGTGGACAACTGAAATCTCCATGTATTCATTGTGGCTATATGAAACCTAACTTTGCAAATAATTTTGTAACTTATATATTTAAATAAACTCCAAAATGATCTAGCAATTATACTTTGGTGCATTTACACAAGGGAAATAAACACATATATTGAAAGACTTTTATAAAACTTTTGCAGTAGATTTATACATAATACCCTAAACTGTAAGCAGTGTAAATTTCCACAAATAAGTAAATGACTGAAATACTATATGTCTATACAGTGGAATATTTTTCTATAGTAAGTTGCCTGGTACATGCAAAACTTTCATTAAATCTCAGTAGCATTATGCTGGGCTTAGAAAAGCATACCAAAAAGTACATACTTTGTAGTTTCATTTGTGTGAAATTTAGCAAATGCAAACTAATGTGTTTTTACAGATTGTTAGATACATGAATGCAGGCACATTAAATGAATAAGAGGAATAAAACTAAAAGTTTTGAGATGGTAGAAATATTCCCTATCTTGATGCTGACACTGATGTTGCCTGTATACACATCTATTGAAGTTCATTGAATTTTATAATTCAAATGGGTACATTGTGTTTAATGTAATTTTACCTCAATAAAACTGATTTGAATAGTCACTGGGATACTTGGAAGAAACAATTTCAGTCTGGCTTTTAAAATTGACTCTTAGATCTAATCTGCTGAACTGTCAAGCTATGAGAGTTCCCAAGTTACAGTCCTGAATGAAATGCAGTATTTTCTAGATGACACAGGCATTACAGACTTCAGTCACAAAGTAGCCTCTGGACTTACTTAGTTAAGCAATACCTTTGCAGATCAAGAAAGAGGAAACTGCTGCTCTGCTTGACAACTGCTTCTCAATACTCACATAGCTCGAGACTTGTTGTGGTAGAAAAACTCAATGCTCTAAGAAGGTGGAAGTTAGGTAAATACAGGACCCCTTTTATATCTGACTTTAAGATAAACAAGGGATGCTATAGTACAAATTCTCACAAACATTTGATTGAACAGGCTAATAATAAAAGTAATTTTATATACTATCTGATTCCAATATATTATTAAGCTTCCTATGTGTTCATTTACTAACCCTGACAAACTTACTCCAAGAGTGAGATCACACCAACTGAACCTGTAAAAATTTAACTCCTGATTGTTTCTAAATTTCATTCCCAAGTATGTGCAATATATAACAGGCAGAAATACATTTGAATTTATAACCTTACTGACAAGGGGTAGAAAGAAGTGTTAAGCTTCCAGGTTTCCTAGCATAGTAAATCATAATAAACAGCATGTTGCTATGAATATTGATTATTACTTAATTAATTATCTAATAATCCTCATATCTAATATCTTATTATCACTTAGAACAAAATCCAAACTCCTCACAAGGAGTGAAGCCCATTATTGTATACACTAATATATTTCAGTTATGTTATTTCTCTAATGCTCACCCTGTTGACTCTGCCATATGACCATTACTGATTTTTTTCCTCTGAGCACAGAAAACATGTACTTGCTCTTTCCTCACTGAGTACAATACGCTATTATTTGATCTCCAACATTTAAAGCAGATTTTGTAAGTACCAGCTAATCAATAATGGCTTGAGGATTTCATAAACACATCCATATTTCCATTTATATACTTTTGAAAGTATTTGACATGAAGCACATCCTAAGAGGCACTGAATCTATTCATTGGGAACCTGAAAATATATTTAGTTATTTGAGAATATGATGACTAAAAAGAAATATTTTATGATCATTTTTGTATTTTCTAAAAGACATTGGAGAATAAACTGTGGCAATTTTTAGAGTTAGATAAAACAAACCTGGGCTTAATTTCTTAGAAATATTGTTAAGACTTCATAGTGACTAGTTTTATTATTATAATCATCTAGAGCCTTCAGATTTTCAGTAGAGAAAGTCTATTTCTGATCATTTCTCCAGTTTTGTTACTAACACGTATGTAAGTATTTTAGCTTTTCCTTAAAGTCAGGGTATGTTGCTGATTGAATTGGTTATAATTTTACTGGAAGCACTATATATTTTCTTTCACTGGTTGGCCTTTTGCTTGAAATATTTGTAACTTCATTCAGGTGCTAGAATTTTTCATGTAAGTGGACTCCTGGGAGTAGCTGAAGTGCATGGTTATAAATAGAATTCCTCTTAAAGTTTTAAGTCTAAATGTCTCCTAGGAGCTAATTTGTTTCATTAAATTCCTTTACTCTTTTTTTGATTGGTCATCTATTCAACTTAATATGAGTCAATCATGCATTAAGTTACCTAGGTTTTATGCTGTATAGAGAATATTCTACAGTATTCATTCTCATATAGAAAGGGTTTCTCATTCTTTAAAAAAATCATTCTTTCTCAATATACATTGCCAGCCATATTTTCATTGTCAGTATTGCAGGAGTTTTTGTTTTGCTTTTAAAGGATTCTTTTTGACAATAAAAAAGTATATCTTTAAATCATAAAACTAGAAAGAAACTCAGAGGTAGTCCAACCCTTATACAAAAGAAACAAAACATTTCACAGCAAGTGTTGTCTCTGGCTCACAGTCATAGAACCAGTCAGCAGTAGGTTTGAGATCCAGCATAAGGATCATTTTCTATGATACTGTTTGTACAGTTATATAAATGTATCTGTGTTCTAACATATTAGAACTATTATTTTCATATTGTTACTCATTTGCTGTTTTATCTCTGGATATTGTAAAACTAAACACTTAAATATGAAAAACCATGTTACTTCATTATATGCTTTTTTTGCATTGGATCATCCTATGGAAAAAAATGGAATGCCCTCCATCCATGCACAGTTTGGTTCAGCTTTAAAATGCTATGTACACATGCACAAGATGGCACAACAGTCTTATTACTAACAAGATAAATCTTTCCATAGAGAGCATGGCAAGTTTCCAGATAGTTCCAAAATGCCTGTGACATCAGAGAATGTGGACTGACTTTACTTTTATTAAGATTAGGAACTAAAGTTAGAAGGAAGATTGGGTGAGTTAGGTCTTCTGTGTTCTAAACTTAGCATAATCCTAAGAGAACATGCTAACTTTCCTATCTGTTTGTTGAGATGTAAAGAAGTGAAAAGATGTTATGAGTAGGACTTGACAACAATCAGCAGACAAACACTAAAATGGAGTCAGACTTTTTCTGATGCTTCTGTGTATACTTGCTATAACCAATTAATACAACTGCCTCAACTGCCAAGATGATATAGCCATTTTAAGTTATATATTACTTACGTTACTACTTTAGTTACATTTTGAAGTGGAAAAGTAAATTAAAAGAATATAAAGGTAGAAAGTCTAACTTCTTTGAATGTTTGTTGCTCACAGTTTCAGTCAATGTTGAGTTGGATCCAAGTCAGAAATGGCATGTAGAAGGGACTGGTATAGGAAATGTGCTCAACCCAGAGAAACTATGAAGAACAAAAAAAAGAGAGAGGCCAGGGTCAAGTATTGTAAACCCCAATATCAAGTACAGTCATCCAAGTATTGGAATCCTCCTTCTAGTTTTCCTTATAATCCAAAAAGTTTTATTTGTAATCCCATCAAGACATCATTGGAATTCTTGCAAGTTAATTCCAATCTACCACCACAAATGCAACCCATGGTGAAAATAAAAACACCAAGACATATTCCAAGTTAAGGGCAGACAAGGGTTCCTAAATCCAATCCCCAAGGACATGCGGACAAGGCCCTGATCCTAGGCCTCTCCCAGCATTTATTATCTTGTGAAGAAGGGGGGTTGCTCAGGGATGAGTGACAGTGAGGATGGCGGGAATTATGTGAGTAACTTGAGCTGGTTGGCCAGGTGCTAAATTGGCATCTCTGTAAATTGCAGAGATAAAGATATGTAGAAAGATCAATTTACATAGTCCAATTTAGGTATCAATGGAATTGCTTTGGGGGGCTATCACCAGTTTTTTATGTATCAGTCTAAGGAAATAATCGAAGTCACAGTAATTGCTTTGGATTCAAAGGGAGTCACTGGAGTTGTCTCCCACATCTCTCCCTTTCTTGTTTTGTAGCTCCTACAGGACTAGTCATGGCTGTATGGCCTCCTGATACAAATCTAATCTCTAAGGATTATACTTAAGGGTGTGGTTGCATTTGTTTTTCCTTCTGTTTTGACATATGGCCCACAGCAAGAGATGTGTGTCCCCTCCAAGGTCATCAGATATCTGGTCCTCTGTGTAGGCTTCCTCAATGATGTAGCCCTGTCTGATTGCCTATAAATTTTCTAATTGGCTCAGCTGCCTATAATATTTCTCCCTCTGAAGAAGTAACCTGAACTGCTCTGAGGGGTTAATGGGCGATGACCGATTCAGCTGTTTCAGGCTGAACAGGGTCGCAGTGTTTGAACAGCAGTCGGAGGTACTTCCACAGAGATCCTTTGATAGACACCAGGCCTTTGATAGACACCAGGCATTTTCATCTTGTGTATGTGCACAGCTTTATGTCTGGAGGACACAAAACCAAAGAAACAGTTAAGTATGTATGGGCCAAAGAGTAGAATTAATAAGACAATTATAAGTATAGTTAACAAACATTTCCACCAAGAGGAACTTTTAATAGTTTTCCATAAGGAGGAGAAAAACAAGGTCCAGGGAATCTCAGAGTCAGTCATGTTGTTAATCCACTGTCTAACGTCTTGAATAGCTACTGCAACACTAGCAGAAGAATCAGGAATATAGACACAGCATTCAGTTTTACATTTACACAAGTGACCCCCTGTGCTGCTGTCAGAATGTCTAATGCCATCCAATTTTGAATGACAGCCTGTAATAAAAGATTATCTATCTCCTCATATTTTGCAATTTCCCCATATCCAGGTATCCAAAGGTGGCAAAAGACTATAACTCCTAGGAATTCTCTTAGCTGTTTTAGAGTTTTGGGATGTGGAAAGGAGAGAATGGGTTTGATCCTTTTTTTTTTTTTTTTTTTTTTTTTTTTTTTTTTTTTTAGTCTTTGGGTCTTTGGGTCTCTTTGGATATAATGACACCTAAATATCTTACCTCAAAACAGCAAAGTTGTGCCTTCGATTTAGAGACCTTATAACATTTGTCTGCTAGAAAATTTAGCAGAGCACATGTGCCTTGACTACAGAGCTCTTCTGAGGGGCCACGAAACAGTATATCATCTACATGCTATAAAATTGTGACTGGGGTGTATATACATCACAGTATTTAAACATGATAAAGTATCTCTTCCTAAGAGAGGAATTGGACTTTGAGGTATAATCAAAGATGAATGTGTAAAAAGAAAACCACCCCAGTTATAGCCTAAGTGTTGTGAAAAATAACAAATTACCTCCTCACCAGTGACTCTTTTCACTGAGGTGTGGCTACTAGAAGAAAGGCCAGGATTGAAAAGAAGGACCAAGAGGCTTATGCCAGTACCCAGCATTAGGCTGTTTTTTTTTTTCCCTCTATAGTCATGATTACCTGGGGCTCCTCTGTGGAGATGACAGTCCATTCAGAAAGAGAGTGTTGCAAGTGTCCTGGGGCCCTTTAGTCCTGCTGGATCAACTGATAGGATGGGTTTAAACCCTAGGGCCTTGGCCCCACTGGGCAGTCCAACCTCCAGTGGTCACCGTAGCAGTTGGGGCATGGCCCCCGTGGCTTCTGAGTGCAGTCCCTCTTAAGGTGACCTGGCTTGTGGCAGCCATAGCAGGTCTGAGTTGACTTTGAATTCTTCTTGAAGCCCAAAGAATCAGACTTAGGGGCTGTTTCTCTTAATGCTGCAACTAAGGCAGTTGCTTGTTCTCGGTCTCTTTGTTTTCTTGTCCTTGGCTTTTTCCTCATTATGGTTATAAAATACTGAGAAGACAACATTTACTAAAGTATCAGGTGAACTATCTGGAGCAAAGGCTATCTTTTATAAGTTTTTTTTAATGTCTGGAGCTGACTGAGTAATATACATGTCTTTAAGCAAAATCTGTCCCCCTATCAAATCAGGATCTATAGACATATGTTTTATTATTGCCTCTGATAAACAAGAAGTCAGAGGGTTTTCACCTTTTTCCTGAGAAATAGCTGACAATGTAGGAATGTTAGGTTTGAATTTTCTCATTCTTGTGATGCATGACAATATGAGGGCCTGGCAGAACAGTAAATGTGGGACTTTTCTTTCTATAGAGTGAAAAATTTCTGGTGGCTTGTCCATCCAAGTTAAGGGTCTGAGCAGAGGTGGACTCAGTATGTAAGCCCAGTACTCCTCCCCCTGACCAAAGGAGTACATGTCGTAGCTGTTAGGATAACAAGCATTATAAAGAAAAAACTGTCAGGCAATTGAACCAAACCCTGGCTGTTTATTAGATGGCAAGCCCCATGAATGGGTCCTGGATGATGCTCTGTCAGGGTCATTTCTCAAGGTCTTGTCACGTCCTGCAGGTGGGTGAGAATCTGGCCATGCAACAGCTCTGAAGGTCATAACATCGGCCAATAATCTGTGGAAATATAATATTCTTGACCCCAATTTAAAAATTATACCAGCCCATTCCAAACACCTGTTTGGAGATTATGCCAAGCTACAGGGTGTAAGGACTTCAAAGAATGGTCAGATTTTTGTCCCCAACATATCACAGCTGGCAGCAAATCAGAATCAGAGGTAGGGTTCAGAAAATTTAAAACATATGTAGCAAAAGTTAAATAAATTAGAGAGGAGTTATGACCCTCTATTCCTCCTTGTTTTTGTTTGATTAATTGACCTTTTAATTTAAAAGGAGTACACTTAATTATTGCCTGAACTTTGGGATTAGAGGGTGTCCTTGTGAAATGCTTCACATCCCAGTTACCAGGAAACACTGAAAAAGCTTAATATACGCTTAATATAAGTAGGACCAATATTAGATTTTATTGTTAGTGATACGCTTAAGTTAACAAAAGCTGATACACAGTGATGTATGATGTGTTTATTTTGTTTACCTGAGTGATAGGTAGCATGGAAGCTTTCTATAAAAGCATAAATACATTTAAGCTTGTTATTGTTTATGAGGTGTAACAGGTTAGCTGTAAAATCTCTGTGATTATCACTCTGTTGAGAAACAGGCCCAGAAATAAGTTTACAGGCAAAATACAGTCCAGCCTGTGTTATGGTAATTTTAAATGTCTTTAATAAAGGTTTAGAAATATAACAAAAAATTTATAGATTTGTCTTGAATTATTAAAAATGGAAGCCAGATTTACTATAGCATTGCATTATAATCACCGGGTGACAATGAATTTGGGGGATTAAAATGGGCTATAATAGTACTACTAAGGAATGGAACATTTTAATGAATATATCCCATAGCAATTTTAAAATTACTTGTAATAGTGTGGACTTGAATTGACCACATTGGTGTTATTTATTTAATGATGTTAATAAGATCTCTAAACATTTTTGCACAGAAGTACCAAAGGTTTTTATCATAAATCTAACTAGCTTTATGTTGGTTAGGTGAGGGTGCAATGAGTGATGTCACCATGCCTGTCTGTCTATCATGGCTGACATAAGGTAGCAGCAGTAACTGGGAGAGCCTGATCCCAGCAAGGCTGGGGAGGCAGGTCTAAGCCACCAAGTATGCATCCATGATTGGCTGTTTACTAGAGTGACATTTATTTCTCATATCTAGCAATGCAGTAAGAGCTTTGTCAATTAATTAATGAGTGCTTGTATGAAGTGAAATACCCTGGGAAAAACAAGGTGAATTGCTTAAAGTTATGTTCTTAACAGGTTTGTGTACAGTCTTAAAGGCAGGAGTGGCAATTTCCATGGAAATCAAAATTGGCCTTCTTACTCCTAAAGAACAAATGTAAGGATCCCCCCGTAAATCTAATTTTGTATGCTGACTGGTTTGATGGACCAGGGAGACTAGGGGCACAGAGCGATTGTTGTTAGTCTGATTAGGACTGGATAAAACTATCTTAATTGCTTCTGAATTATTGGAGTATCAGCTCAGAGGTCTCTTACTCTTATTGAAGTATTTTGTTTGGGAACATGATTTGGTTTTCTGTAAGAGTGTGCCATTTTTATGAAATTTAGATTTACAATATTCTTTCCAGTGAAACCCTTTCATACAACATGGACACAGACTAGGCACAGCCTGAGTAGTTAAAGGGACTGGTTAGAGATGCTGCTTAGTTTTGTCTCGTGTTTTCTTTTGTCATAATTAAAGTAGTTAATTACATTTAATTTATCAATAAGGTGTTGGGATACAACCTGTGCTATAAGCACTGAAGTATGAGTGGAAGATCCACCTTTTTGGCATGTTTGAATATAAGTGGATAAGTCTTTAGTGTGTAGGACTGATGTTAAGGCTCGTTTACAGTCCTCATTTGCATTGTCATATGCTAATTGATGAAGAATCATTTCAGCAGCCTCTTTATGAGAGACTTGTCCATGTATTGCTTCTTGTAGTCTAGCTATAAACTGTGTGTTAGTCTCTGTAGGGCCTTGTAAAATTTGGGAAAATGATTTATTAGGTGTACCATCCTCTAGGACAAATCCATGCATGACATGACATAGCAGTTCTTTACATTGCATGAAAAGAAGAGGCAGTGCACGCGTTTGAGCTTTAAATCAGCATATTTGCTTATACCAGATAGCATTTCTTGTGTTATAGCCTGAATGTTTTCATCTTCACTACTTTGGTTACTTTCTGCTTGTTCTGAAATCAGCATCCTTAATTGTAATTTAAAATGCAGAAACTGTGCTGGTGAAAGACATATGCAAGCTAGCTGGGTCACATCACTTGGCATCATTTGAAAACCTTGAATTATGTTCTCTAAACAACCCAAGATGTAAGGAGCCTAAATCCCATTATTGAGGACACTCTGTCTGAGTTCTTTGAGGAGTAGGAAATTAAAAGCAGTGTGTGTTCCACATTTTCTTGTGGGATTATCCAAATCATTATTCTCAGTTACTGGGAAACCCTAGCCTGAGCAAGGATCATGGATCTTCCTATCCATAAGCATGGGATGACTTTCATTTTCTGATAGCCTATTTGATTTCCTGTTTCAGAGTACTGCAATTTTCAATATGAAGCTCTTTTACTTTGTTAGATTAGTCATTAAGTATTTCATTTTGTTGAATACTATTGTGAAGGGTATGATATCCCTCTTTTCTTTCTCAGTAAAATTGTTGTTTGCATACAAGAATGCTATTGTTGTTTCAGTGGTGAAGTTGTATCCAGCTACACAACTGAATTTGGTTACTAAATCTAGGAGTCATTTGGTGGAAATATTCGAGTCTTCTATGTTGAGTATTATGTCATTTGTGTATAATAATAATTTAAATGATTCCTTTCCTATACTCATTTATTTTATTTCTCTCATCTAACTGCTCTAATATTTCCAGAACTATGTTGAATAGGAATGAATGATAGTACACATCCTCATCTTGTTTCTGATTTTAAAGAGAAAATTTCAGTTTTTGTTTATTTATATGATGTTGGCTGTTGGTTTGTCATAGATGGCTTTTATTGGATTGAGACAATGACCATCTATTCTGATTTTCTGTAGGTTATTTTTTTAATCATGAATGGATGTTGGCATTTATCAAAAGCTTTTTCTGCATTTATTGAGATGATCAGGTGACTTTTCTCTTTGGTGGTTTGGATATGGTGTATTATATTTATTGATTTGCATATATTGAGCTATCCCTGAATTCCTTGGATGAATTCCACTTGATCATGATGTATAATCTTCTTGATGATTCGATAAATTCTCTTTATTTTTAGCATTTTTGTTGAATAGGGAGATTGAATGGTAGAATTCATTTTTGGTTAGGTCTTTCTCTGGCTTTGGTATCAGTGTAATACTTGCCTCTAGAAATGAGTAGAGAATATTGCTTGCTTTTGCATTTCATTAAAGAGTTTGATGAGTACTGGCACTGAATCCCTAAGTTGCTTGTAGAATTCAGGAGTGCATTCAACAGGACCTGGGCTTTTCTTTGTTGGTAAGTTTTTAATTACATTTTTAATTTTATTAACTGATATTGAGTTATTCAGAATTTTCATATCTTATTGATTCAACTTTGGCTAAGTCTTATATGGAATCTGTCCATTTCTTCTGTGCTTTATATCCTATTAAAGATTTTTGAATTATGTATTGATGATCTGAATTTCCACAGAATCTGTAGTGATTTCACCCTTTTCATTCCTCATTACATAAAGTTGAGTCTTTTCATTCCTTGTTTTGAAATGTTGGCTAAGGTTTTATCAATTTTATTTAGTCTTTCAAAGAATGAACTCCTCAATTCATTATGGAAAACAATACAACAATAACCCAGGAAATAAATAGGAATAGCTATTTGGTTTGCAGAGAATGTAACCTTCATACCAAGAATGATTAAAAGTGATAAAATTTTCACTAGATACTCGTTAGGGGAATAATTTATGAGGAATTGATAACAACCTTTAATATGTAATCATCAATCATGGGAGCAACCAACTACATGAAAAAATACTAATAGACTTGAAAAATCAAATAAGAAATAACATAATTGTAGTTGGGGATTTTAATACCACACTGTTGCAAATAGATCAACCAACAAAAAAATCAACAAAGCAATGTCAAAAATGAACTAAACCTATGAACAAATAGACTTAGTAGATGCTTATAGAGTGTTCCACTCAACACCACCAGAATACACATTCTTCTCAGATGCACAAAGGAAGTTCTCAAAAATATACCATGTAGCCCATAGGTCATGTTTAAATAAATGCAAAGGACTTGAAATTATTCCATGCATATTATCTGAATGAAATTGCAAATTAATGGCAAAAGAAACCACAAATACCCCATAAACACAGGGAAATTACACAACAACCTCCTGAAGTAGCAATGTGTCACAGATGAAATTAAAGAAGAAATTAAATAATACCTACAATTAAACAAAAATGCAGATACAATATACAGCAACCGGTGATATGAGTGAAAGCAATCCTAATAGGAAAATTCATAGCAGTGAATTCTCATATCAGGTAAACAAAACCAGTGAAAATAAACAACTGAATGTTGCACCTCGGGCTTCTAGAAAAGGAAGAGCAAGTTAAGCCCAAAAACCATGCAAGGGAGGGAATTATAATGGTTAGAGCAAAAATTAACCTAAGTTTAGAAACAAAATGAAATGTTCTTTGCGACTGTACTAATACGAGGTTGTCCAAAGTGCAGATATTTTGGGAAAAGTTGAGAAATAGCTATTCTCAAAAAAAAGGAATAATTGTCTTTACATAGTTACAGCTTTTGTTTAATTAATTTGAATTTTATGAAGAGAAATGAGAGGAAAATTAGGGGTTAAAGTCACAGAGGAGGTCTGATAAAAAACTTCAATCACAAAGCTATTTAGAGACAATCACAGAAATTCATAAATCTTCATCATCTTTCACATTCTCTTTTCTTGGTCTTTTGGGAAAATGAGGCTCATTTTGTGATGCTATTTAGCTGATTAAGTTCTCTAAATCTGTACTCTCATAAATATTGACAGGTCACTCCTCACAGGCTTATTTTGCTTCTTTGCACATCTGCCATTGAGGCCCTGGATATTCTTTTCCTAGAAACACCCTCAAAGGCCTTTCCATAGCAAATAAGGAAAGGAAGATAATATGTATTGAAGAACAATTGTGCTTACTGTCCACATATGAATGGTTAGTATTCCTTAAATTCAGATTTAATCTCCAAAATAAAACAGTTAATTTTGCAAACATTGATCTATCTGGATAGATCTCATGGATCTTCAAAGTAAACTGCCATAGATGCAGTATACTGATATTCTGAGCATAGCTACTAATGTGGCCAATAAAGTACCCTTTTCCCCTGACACAGTGAATTGTGTCTTTTCTACCATTACCCATGAAACTTCAGCAGATGTGCTGCTGTCTTTGAAGCTGGGTAAAGTCTCACACACTTCATCATTTCATAAAGTGTTGCTGCCGTTTGAGATGTTGTAGTCTTACTCGTGACTATAATCAGAGCTTCCAAGAGTTTTGCTGTTGTGATTAAGTTTAAATGATTTGTCAACTGAATGGCTACAAGCAAGTATTTAGGATTCTACACAGAGCACAGAGTTTCCAGAAGGCCAGCGTAAAATAAAGAAATTCCTAAATAAGGATATAACAATATCAAGGTTTGCTCTCCTTTAAGAAAGAAAGAAAAATAGCAGTTTAAGGTATTTGCTGTGGTATATAAATACATATTATAAAAAGACAATTATTTTATGGAAGCCTAAAGTAAGGTCTAAACCATCAGTGATACTATAAGATTAAGCAGAGAGCCTAAGATTTAGATACCCAGAGGTCTCAGAAAATTCTGCTATTGCTGCAGCTGCTTCTACTACAAGAAAATAAATAGGCTTTGTTATGTAATCAAATGAGAGACTAAGACTTGTATGTACTTGAATTACAATGACCACTGTATTATTTAGTTGGGAGTCTTACAATTTGTCCTTGGCTAATTGACCAATTAGCCAAGGACAAATTGGCTAATTGGTCAATTATGACTATCCTTCAGTATTTGAAGAGAAAATGATTGTTTTTTCTGTGACAAAAGTTAGTTTACTTTCAGAGACACTTCTTGTTTGTATATTTTGTCAGAAGATAAAATAAATCATATTTTAAGATTTTCAGTCTGGAGAGCATAAAGGAATATTATTTACATTTTTATAAGATTAGAACCTGAAAGACATGGGATAGATGCAATGCTTTGGGAAAGTAATTTTAATAAATAAGAGTATTTCTGTAAGTCTTGGGTTGCATAATCATTCAATTAATGGTCCCTGCTGGACAGAAATAGAAGTTTAATCCACATGCAAGGGAATATGAAACATACTAATCTACCAATTTAAAGTAAGGAGTTACCTATGAAACAAAACAAGATAACATTAGGGCAAAAGGTCACAAGAAATGAAAAAGAATAGATTTTAAGAGACTACAATTTTTACACAGTGGTAAAAGTGACAATTTACGTGGTCAGTGCAATATCATTCTGTTAATAGGAGATAGTGGGCTTTCCTCATTGGAGTTCCGGCCACACGCTACTCCACAGTGCTTTAAGAACTGTAATTTTCTTTTGGAAGGATCATAGTAAAGGTGTAAAGAGATCAGTTGGTTAGGTTTGCAGTATGTGTAATACACATACAACATATTTAGTTTGAGGACAAAGGGAGAAAATTCAAATTCTAAAATATTGATAGCAAAACAGAAAATAATTAATCTGATCCATCATCAAATTAGTAGTCAGGGATTTGCTTCTGTGAGTTAAAGAGAGCAGGCTTTCTGGCAATGCCGCCTCAGTATCTTCTGTATAAAGTTCATTTTGTCAGTGGACACACTTGAATTAATAACCTAGTGTAAGATCATCCTGTTTATTGAGAGCATTGTCTAGTGATAAAGTGACAGAAACTAGTTAAGCTAAAGATATGGGCAGAGAAATATCTGCAATGAATACTATTGGATTATCTTGTGATAACCTTAGAAAGAAAGAGTTGTGGAAAGATTTCTAGCAGAGTCTGTGGTCCTCATAGTGACTAGAAATGCAATTTTTGTTTTATCCATTTACATGAAATTCATTGTTTTGTGTTTAACACAAATTTACCAAAGCAACATAGTTTATGTATTATAAACACTGTTATTAATAATGTTGTTATTATAAACACTGTTTATATGTATTATAAACACTGTTATGCACTCAGAGGGTTAAACTGTGACATAAAGTTTATTTTCTGTTTTAGATTATATCTAACTGAAGGAAAATTGTTTTCCTAGTATGTTAATACCATTATTGCAGCTATCTTCATCTCTAGATTATATTTATATAATATTATGGTTTTTTTCTCATATAAACTTATTGAATCTAATACACTATTAATTTGATCTACAACTTTAGTTTTTTCTGAGTTAGAGTATTTTCCATTTGCTCAGCAAGTTCTTATAAATCAGAGTTGTTACCTTAGAATCCTGTCTTCTATTTTCTAAAATTGTCACTGTATGTAAGACAATTAACAAGGTAAAAAAATACTGTGCAATTGTGATATTTTTGCCCTTGTTGAGAGAATATTCTTGGAAAATGCTTATTAAATGGTCTTTAAAATCAGGAATGCTATCACTGTTTTTTCTATTGATAGCATTGGATTCTTCACCAAAAATTTGTAAAGGAAACGCATAGGGATAACTATGAAAACCCTGATCTTAACAAAATTTATTGGCATCATGGTTAATTTATGTCCATTTCATCATTTGTAATTAATGTGTAAGAATTTAGGAGTGAATAGTATTCAAAGAGAAAGATGAATTTAGAAAAGAACAGAAGGGTAAAAGGAAGAGTTTCTACAAAGTGCAAGAAAATGAAAAATAGAAAATTAAGAGACATATGACGAAGATGGAGTCAGTTCATTAAGAAAGGGGAAGAGAGAGCCTGTATTTTTCTGTTTGGAGGTGAAGATGACTATGATTGGAGTCTCGGTCCGACTCTGAGTATTCCCTGATTGCGGTTTATCAGTCAGATACAAGACCTCTACATGGCTCATGTGAGTGGAGATTTGGGTCAGTCTGTCAGTCAGCTAAATATCTTGTAGACAAAATGCTGGAGTAACAAAATGAAAACAAAAATAGGTGTTGTGTCAGGTATGGTACTAAAGGTCTATAGTCTCAGCACTAGGGACTTTGGGGCAGGATAGTTGCAAGTTGAAAGCCAGCCTCAACTAATGATTTAGTGAGACAGTGCAAAAGCTCAGGGTTCATTCCCTCATACAAAAAAAAATAAAATAAAATAAATAAATAAATAAATAAATAAAAAAAATAAAAAAACTGATAGAAAAAAGGTATGGCTGTCTTATAACTAGCTAAAGAAGCAAGAATTATAGTAGATATACTTGATTAACTATGGTGATCTATCCTTTCTTTCTTTTTTCTATTTTTTTATAAAATATTATGATGTTATAGTTTTTAGAAATGTGAGTGTGTGTGATGAGATTGATACCACAGTGACATGGTAACTAGTAGTATTTTGTTTCTTTTCTCTCTTAGAGGATACAGATTATTCATCTACAAGACAAAAGTACTGGTAAACAATACAAACCTTGTTTGCTCCTCCAGCTACATTCCAAAATATTCTTCACCTTCTTTGGGAAACTGGCCTGTCCAGATACCACCACCCTATCCTCTGATTTTCATTAATGCTAGAAGAAAGGAATAAATTTCAGGAGATTAAGACAGGGATTATATCTAGCTAGGCATTTTTGAATTGGGTATCTCCCAGGTGATGTGGGGCGAAAAGTGTCCCTCAACTTCATGTTCTAACTTTTCTTCATTCCATTTGGAGATTCTGATAACTACTACTTTCACTAACTTCAGTTGTAAAATTGTGGGTGGTGGTCTGGTTTTCTGTATTACTACTTGTGATTTCCCTGTACTATGTTCAGTACAGATTGTATCATAATTTCATTTTTAATCTAATTATTGTCATGACATTGATTGATGGTTGGTTGCAGATATGCCTAAATCTGTTTCAATTAGCCCCACATCTAGCATATAGAGTCTTTAACATATTTGATCTAATAAATCCTTTGCATGTAGTGCATTTTACATGAACATTTGTGTCACATATAACCATAGCTCTCAAACTAAAAGATCGTCTAATGAGAATACATGAGCTGTTTTTGGATTTTTCTCTATTGGTCTATATTTACTTTGACTTGTTACTCTTGTTACAGTCTTTTTAAATGTCATTTTTATTCATCCTTACATAATTCAACTGAAATATGTTTCTATTGGTGAATATCTAGAATTTTATCATCCTAGGTATTTCATGGCAGGAAAAGCATCAAGGAAATTTCCCCTGATTTTAGTACCTTGATGTTCTGATAGAACTTTAAGCCCACCACACAACTGTGGCTTAAATGAGAGGGAAGAGCACTAGCAGAAAAGAAGGCATTTTTCTGATTAAAATAATCTATATGTATTAAAAATTCAGGCAAGACAGTGAGAAGACCAAAGTTGATGAACTGAAAAAACAAGAAGACATAAATAATATTAAAATTAAAATAGATTTCCAAACTGGGCCACGTATATTCATTTAGACCAAGCAGTTGTCTTGTCACAGAAAAGTGTGCTTTGGTCCTTGTAACAAGGACATGCAGACACATACAGCTTAGCATTTTAAGAAGCATTGAACCAATTCCAGCAGTTGCATATGGATCCAAATCAGGGTGATCCTAAATTTTAATGTCCCCTGCAATTTCTAGGTCAGGGAGCAAACACTGATGACTCCAGTGTTTCTAAAATCTTGCAAAGTATTTAGATTCTCAAAAATGATTCTCTCCGGTGAACTCACTTTATAACCCAGTATCTCTGTGGCAATTTATTTTTGTCAGTAAATAACTAAGACTCAGAACATCCCTCCCCAATATTTAACCACTTTATAGTCATATTTACTATTATCTGATCTTTTAAATTACATAGATTTCCTCTATTGTATTAAATTTTCAAAATATCAGTACAGTTTTTGTACATTTTTTTTTACATAATTCTAAATTGTGTTGAATAAGTCTTCAGGGAATCACTAAAACTTTATCATACCCTCCTCAAAAGGCCTCAAAACATATAGTGACTTGTAATCAGCAGTCGTTCTGAAATCTCAGCTTTATTAAATTTGCCTTTGTGACAAGACAGAATTTAAAAGACATTTCAAGATACATAGCATTTCTATGAAAAGATTACATTAAAAATTTGTCAGTCATTTTCATATTTGGATTCATATTTGAAATAGTAGTTGATAACTCTTCTATGTTTGGTTTGTATGAGTGCCATCAGGGATTAAGGAAATACCTAAGACAATCCAAGCAATCTAAGACATGTATCTGCCACCTCTATCTCTTTGTACAGACTCTAAATGATCTCTGGCCTGCTGTAGGCTTAATTTCTCTTTTTCTTGCCTGAGAGATTTTCTGTTAATTCCAAGCAGAAACACTTGCTTGAAATGGCTTATGAATGCAGAAACCACGAGGTTTACAAATGTTACTGTTAGATAAAACTGTGACTGAAGATAAAGAGCTGATGGATAACAGTCTTTGTGAAAAAGGTTCTAAAAAACATTTTATATAGTTCTTGAGTGTATGAGTGGGATTGATCTATTGGCAATTCCTATTTTACGCTGAATTAATGATGCACTCTTGATTGAATCCTCTCCTCCTCTACTGAGCTCACATCACACATCTCAATCACTCTCTCCTCCTAGGTTCGTTTTTCATGAGTGGGAATGATGTAGGCCACAGCCTTCCATCCCTATTTTTGTTGTTATTTCAATTCCTCTAGATGCCCTTATCTCAAAGTAACCATGGTCTCTGGTCGTCTCAACCCCTTGGAACTCCAGACTCATATATAAAACTGCCTGTGTGCAAATCCACATAGTTTATAATAGCTGCATGTGTTTCTCAGGCAAAGTCAATTCTTTTCTCCTTCTCCTCCTACCAAGGTTTTGTTTTCATTCCATTTTCTTCAATCCAGAAAATGACTCATCATCCATCCCAAAACACAGGCAAAAAAGAAAACTTTATCTTTCCTGAATTGATATTTTATCCTTTTAAATTTATTTAAAATCACACACACACACACACACACACACACACATATATATATATATATCCACACATACATACATATAAATAACTTTTCTCTATTATTTTATTGTCTACCACAAATAAGCCACCATCTCTTATTTGGAATATAATTACTTCATAAGCCAGTTGTAAATGTTATCACTTGAAAGTTGATTTGGAAATACAGTCTCCATTTTAGCAAAGCTTTCACATTTCATGATTTCAGTTATAGTCAGTTCTGGTCCAAAATGAATGACATATTGTCCTTCCCTGAATATGAATCACCTCTTTGCTTGTTATATCTACACTGAATATAAAGTGTGATCAAACTATGTGGTGATTGTTTAAAATAAACATGTATTACAATAAGCATACCAGGCAGTGGCAAAAAAACAAAAAAAGGTATAGGAGTGTTCAGAGTAACAGGGAGTATTTTGAGGGTGATCAATAGCAATGAGAGCTTTTTGACCTTTTTTTCGATTTAAACTTTCACTGTATATTTTGATCACACTTCATCAGCTACTTGTGTAAGTCAATTAGCAGCTGTGTTAATTGTCAGATGGGCTATTGTAGTAGGTACCACAGTGTTTATATTCCAGCATTATTGCTATTTTATTTTCTAACAGCCCCCAATATAAGACTAGTAATAGCAACTGGAATATTTCAAATAGAAGCCATGCAATAAAGTGCTTCTTTTAAAGGAAAAGATAAAGATTCTGAATAACTTCAGAAAAAAACTTTATACTGTATTGAGATTGCTAAGATTTATGATAAGAAGTCTGTCCCTGGAATTGTGAAAAAGGAAAAGGAAATTTATGTTAGATCTGTTGTCACATATGACACTGCAAAGACTATGGTTACAGGATGCTATAGGACTAGTTACGGTACAAAGGAATTAAATTGGAATGTTTGGCAATATGCACTGCTTTAGGAATCCACTGGGAGTCTCAGAATGTACCCCAGATACATTAGAGGGGAGATGATTTACTTATCAGACTATCCTCTAAACCACAGTGCTGTGTAGCTTCACAGCTGGTCTTAAATGACGTCGCTTCTAAGGCATCCCCTGAGAGTTAGTATAACAAAATTTTAAGCCATATCCCTGATCTACTGAATTAGAGTTTGCACTTCAGAAGACTTTCTAGGGTTAAGAAAACACATTGACTTTGTCAAGAACTACTGTAACACTGAAATTTATAATTTGAATTACAGAGGTATCACCTGGAGTGCTTTTTAAAAATACTAACTATTGGGGTCAAGGATTTAGCTCAGTGGCATAAGCACTCGCCTGGCAAACGCAAGGTCGTGAGTTTGATTCCTGGTACAAAAAAAAAAAAAAGATACTAACTGTTGAGTCCCACATTTACTGATTCAAATGCAGTCTTGTCATTGGAAATTTTTAAAAGTCCCCTCAACTAGTTTTAATTTGCAGTTCAGGTTAGGAATTGTGAACAGGTAGCCTGGTTCTAACAGTTGCTCACCAGGTAATCATTACCGGCTTCTGGGGTGCTCATTCTCTCCCTCTGGAGTTGGATTCAAGGTTCTTCCTATCTCAAACAAAGAATTGGATAGGACAAGCTAAAAATTGTGCCAAAAGTTTATTTGAAAAGTGAGAGGTGAAGGAGTATGGGAGAAACCAGCTCTGAATAGTGAACTTGGGCAGAACAAGAGGAAAGAAAAGAAAAACAAATGTACATGCCATGTCGTTTCTTTTTTCTTTTTTTTTTTTTTCATGCCATGTCTTAAGAATGCAGCATGTGCTACTGTGAGAAGTCATTGTAACAAAGGCTTCTTGGTGTCTGCATCCCTCGTACTGTCTAAACCTGGAGAAACCCTTGAGAACTTCCATACCTGTGTCCTGAGAGGTGGTACAGGAATCCTGTGTCTCATACTGATGCCGGCGTAGGCCATCCTGTCAAAAACCTGCTTGAATTCTCCAGAGAAGTCCACATGCACAGCTCTGGGACTTCTCTGGACACGTGTTCTAGGATTTTGTATTTAACAAGTTGTGCAGATTTGCCCAGCCATCTTTTCCATACCCTAGTCTATCTTAGAGCCACCCTGGGGGAAGTTAAGTCCTCTAGTTTAGACTTAGTGGAGAGCAAGGACTCAGAATAAACCCCAAATACTGAGTCCTAACAGGGCAGTCATCTAGACACCAGCCTTCCCAATTTATATTTGTTCTTATACTGAAGAGCAAGACAAAGACATTAGGCAGTGATTCACCACTGCATACCTAAAGAATCCAGAATTTTGACTTGAACAAAATTTCATCCCTAAGTCAGCTATAATTGCTCTGTATCGGTTTTAACACATGCTTGACAACACAACCCCAACTCTTATTCTCTGACGATGGTCACTGAGGTTTGAATTTCCTCCTTTCCAGAAAGTTGTAGCCCTCCATTCTCCTATAAACCATGACCTTACAGGGAAAGCCATTTGATCACAAAGCTTCTTGTTATGGCTTTTTCCAAGGCAACTGAACTCTGCAAGCCCTACATTTACATAATTGAAGGAGACCCCTAGGGCATTTTTCAAGCGCTGAGACTCACAGCATACATCTTATCCTGTTTTTGTTTGGACAGATTCTATTGAGTACTCATCCTACCAAATGAGATGAAAAACAAAACAAAACAAAAAAATAAGTTGACCTCTTCAGAATAACTGACATATATTATTCTTCTACAGTGTTTTTTGACTTCTCTTGATGGTGCATCTCTTCTGGTTTGTTTTTCCCTCTTAAATTCTATTGCCTAAAAGAGCCTTTACAAATTTGCTTCTTTATCTCAGTTGAAGCTCTTTTTGGTATCAGATACTGATGTTTGTTCTAGACTGATTCTTGAGTTTGAATAGTGGGAAAAGCTGTTTTTGTTCCCCCAGGAAATCAAGGTTCAAATGGGGATGCTACTATCATTCAATTGAACAAGCTATTCACATCCCTTAGGATGCGAGAGGGCTTTGTTTTCTTCAAAGCCTGAGACACAATGCTTGAGGCCACAGTATCTAGTCTATGATTAGAAGGACCTTTGTCTTGCTTTGGCTTATGGGTCATAACATTGTGCATTTCTATTAAAAATAGAGACTGATTATGTTTTACTTTTTAAAAAGACTATAGATATTGAAAGTTTGTAGGACTTAGTGGTTGGTCCTATTGCACATAACAACAAGTTTCAGCATAAAACACAGTACAAATTATGGTTTTACAGTAGCTAAAACATAATGCATGTTAGTATTCTAAGGGTCAAATTCATCATCACATTCATGACTGAGACCATGTAACAAAAATGTATTAAGAAGAGTGAAAAAACCCAAATTTCATAAATGTTACATGACACAAAGACTTCAGAATTAAACCAATAGTAAATAACACATCTGGTTATCTTAAAAACTGTTTGAAGCCTCCCAAGGAAATATAAAAAGCTAGACATTTTCATGCTAATTTTAATGAAGTGAATAATTGGAAGATAAAAGTGGTATCATTTAACATAGTAACATATACCTGTTTTCTGATTTTTCTTTCTGTTCTTGTGTTTCTTCTGTTCTTTCCTTTGCTTTTAGATGTAGGAGGCTCCTCTGCAGTGAGGATCTTTTGCCCTGTTATCAACATCAGAGAATTCTTCCATTCATTCTTCATGTAGCAGCCAGACATGGTGGGGCACTCCCAGCACTGGGGAGGCCCTGACAGGAGGACCTCTGTCAGTTCAGGGTTAGCCTGGACTATATAGTGAGACCTTGTTTCAAAAAACACCCCTGCTCAAATATTCTTCAAATAGCAAGCCTGGTGTCATATTTTGGAATATCATGTCCTATAACCCATCCTTGTTGCTGTGGTTTGGGTAGAGTTTGAGATGATCCCTTTAAAGTCTGCATGGTGGAAGATTGCCATGTCAGGAGCTGAGTGAACTTTTAAGTTTGGGGCCTTATGGGGGCTGATTTGGTCACTCAGAGCACTGCCTTCAGAAGGAATTAAAGCAATTATAGAACCATGGGTTAATTTTGCAGAAATAACTACCAAATAAAAGCCTAACTGATATAGGAGAAAGAAACTCCCAGCCTACTAGATGTCTGGTATGAGTTTGTGTTCTCTAAAATCAAACCTTGTATTTTAGGAACAGTGGAGGTTTAGAGCAGAGTATATTTATTGAGAGAAAGAAACTTCTGTCTGAGAGACACACAGAAGGAGTCTGAGTGGGTTGCCAAGTACCTTATCTTTTTTAGGGTTTTTATAGGGAAAAACCACAAGGTGAGGCGGGTCCAAGGTGGGGAAAAATGGGAAAACACGGTTAGCATGAAGTGGGACAGAGCTATGGTTAACCAGTAAGATTATGAGTGTACTTGCTCAGGTAAAATTGATTGAATCAGGATCAAATAGGAAAGTCAGTCTTGTAGCAGGCAGGCATGAATATAGAACAAGGGTTCTTCCTGTAGGGGGTTAGACTAGTGGCTCCTCTGGATTCTTCAAAGTGATGATACCTATTTAGAATATCAATCCCTGATATTTATCCTTGGGAAGTATGCAGTGAATTTGTTTTATCTTTTGTCTTGAGGTCTAGCCCAGAGCAGAGGTATCTGTCTCCCCCATAGTTGCAAGGTATCTGGTCTTCTCCTTCAAAGGCCCAGCCCTATCTAACTGCCTACAATATTTTTTTCTCAAACTTAGCGGCCTATAAAATAGCTTCATAATACCACTTCAGGGTTTTAAGGTATTGATTTTAGAGAAATGCAAACATTCAGTACAATTGTATCTACTAATGTACGATGTTACTAATAAAGGAAATAATGTGTGTAGTGGTACAGTAGATTTCTTTACCATCCCTGCATTATTCTAAATACCTGAAAATGTTCTAAAATATTTTATTACTAAAAAGTAAATATGTATTTCACATAGTATTAGTATTGACACATTATTACATAGTATGAGTATTCATATACCAAATAATTTTTTGATGTAGTATCAATGCAAATATAGTGAAATAGTCATTTGGAATAAACACTATTTTTTAAACAAAGTAATATTCCTAGATTCCAAAGTAGAGTTCAATATAAAATAGCAATGGATAAAGTGAAACTTATTATAATGATGATGTATCAATCACTAGCTAAATTTATCACTAAAATAAGTTTGTTTCATTCACCTGTGCTATAAAGCTATAAATGAAGAATAGTTACCCATTTGTTCATTTGTCTTCATATAAAAAACTGTCTTTTTTAAAGTAGTATTGTCAAAGAACACTTCCTCTATCAGATCAGAGTAAAATACCTAATTGTTAGACTTAGAGATTGCCAATAGTGCTACTGGCTTATCACCAGTACTTTCCTGAGATGGGTCTTCAGATACATAGATATAAAGAAATACAGATAGGTACTCTATGTATATAGATATAAAGAAAAATATTAGCAACACGAGCAACCATTTTCTTATTTTAATGGATCATGATCAAATATTTGATTAAATATTTTTATGGATAACATATTGATTTTGTTAAGTCATTTTAATAATAAAACTGCACTTAGCACTGACTTTTTATTGTTTTTAAAACAAAAAAAATCTATGTATCCATTCAAATGTACAACCTAGTTCTCATTAAAAAAATTGTGTTTTCTATGATCACGAGGGTAAGAATGATTTAAGTTAAATAAAAAAAGAATCCAGAACTTACAATAACAGTCTCATAACTACAAAAGCTGAATTTCTAACTATACCTTTTGTTTTCTCTGCATGCAGTTTCTTCACTTTTCTAGTTAATTTTTATCAGGCTGAGAGAACAATATGTACATGTCTTTTTTTCAAGTAAATAACATTAAATCCCTGCTAAATCTAGTTAGGTAAGAATTGTTTTATGTGGGTCTGTTGGCTTGTAAGGCACAGGAACTTTTTAAAAAGTATCTTACTCAACTGAATGTTTACTGATAAATATATCGGAGACATCTCAGAAAACCAGTTATCCTGACCACTGAGTCTGAAGTCATAGATATTCTGTCATGAAGTTAGAATCATTTGCAAGTAAGCTTTGAAAACTATTAGAATCAACTTAAGTAGTATTTAATTCCAGCAATTGTGCACTAATATGATTCAGTTGTTTATACTACAATAATTTCATAAATGCTATTCTCAGCTAGTCTATCAATAGATTCTTAGTGATAACAGCTGTTATTAATTCAACGCTCAAAGTATGCCACACACCATTCCATTATACATTAAATATATCATTAAAACTTTACTAGCTTGCGTAAGTGAGGTCCCAGTATCCCTCTGATTACTAAACTGCTAGAAATTGTCCTTAACTTGTCTGATACAAAGTAGAAGGCAGAGTGTGGGCATAAAATGTATAAAGTCCTTTGATCCTGTCTCTACTGGCTCCTTAAGGAATTAAGTTTTTGAAATGTCTTGCAATGTAATATTGTACAGATATTGTCAATCTTATGTAAAATATTAATAAAATATTTTAGTTTAAGAATTCTATAGAAAGCATTGTCTAAATAATATTGCAAATCCTGTGTGTGTGTGTGTGTGTGTGTGTGTGTGTGTGTGTGCCTGTTTGTGTCTTTTTGAGACAGGGTTTCACTATATAGCTCAGGCTGGCCTTGAACTCACTTTGTAGCCCAGTCTGGCCTCCAACTCACAGCAGTGCTCCTGCTTCAGCCTGCAGAGTGCTTCAATTACAGATATGCACAACCAAATCTGGCTAAAATATCAATAAAATCTATGTTAGTTGAGATGATTAATAGAAAGTATAGTATAGTTAATACATTGAATAGAGTATATGTACCTGTATACATAGATTAAATATAAGAACGAACTGTATTAAAAAGCTACAGTGCTTTTCTCTTGGTAGTTGAACTGAAGATGCTTATTATTTTTCTTGCTTATTTGAGTTTTGTGAAATTTTCACATTCTTTACATTGAGTATGCTATACAATTACAACAATGCAAAAGATATTTAAACAAATATAATATATTGCTTTCTATCTTACTGACATCCATGAATGTATATTTGGAAATAATTGCTGAAAAATCAGAGATGAGAAAGACTATAATATATTCAGACTATGCATTCACCTGGTAAGTACAAGGATTAGGTTATGAATGCCTTTGTTTATTAAGCAGTTAAACATATTTTGATATTTTCATCAGTCTCATAACTTCTCATTGTTTTGGTTGCTGTGATGTTATTTTAGTAGTGATATGAAGAAAAATAAGCAATTGTACATTTATTTTAAGGATTTGTTTATGTACTGGTTTTTACTTTATCTGATAGATCAAAACTTATCTTTATATATTTAGGGAATGAAATCTTTCAACTGTCATCCCTTATAATGCTTTCACCATATTTTATAATTACATAAGAATAATACAAGGTAAAAAGTTTTGTTGGTCAGCCTATCAATAAATCAGAAATGTGAGCTGTTAATAAGGAAATACTTTAAAATTAAAGAAATCTGCATCTGTTGGCTGTGTTGACACACACCTGTAATCCTAGCACTCAGGGAGCTGAGGCAGGAGGATTGCCATGAGTCTGAGGCCATCCTGGGCTATAAAAATGAGTTTAAGACTGAGATGTACTACATAAGACCTTGTCTCAAAAATAAATAAATAGAATTTCACAACTGAATTTTTCTGAAATAAAAACTAATTTGACAAACTACAAGTTCTCTGATAAACAATGAAATGGCAATAAGTTTTAATTCACACACAAATAACAAATAACAGCAAATAACATATTTAATATTTAATATTAAGTAGAATATTTGATATTTTCAATTAATATTAGCCTAAGTGACACTATGAATTTCAGCTCATTGACTATTCAATCTCACTCATTTTTTTTTTGAAAACATGTATGAGATTTCTAAAGTAGTAGATAATAAAAAAGAATGTGCTATCTAATCATTGGTCATTGATGTCACTTTATTGATTACTGGTAAACACTTTATTTCCTCAACTGTGATAATCTGTTTACAACAAAATGCCTACTTGTCCTATGACATATTTGACCATGAGAATTATTATCTACCCTCTAAAATCTATTCTGTCTTCTTTCCTAACAATTCAGTTATAGCTCACACTTTACAATATTTCAAGGAATCCTTGATTGTAGGTATGAATATGTGAATAAGTTTTTTTACAGGAAATACAAAATGAAATAATATTTGAGGATTGTAATTAGAGACTGGCCATGATTTTTCTTTTTTTTTTCTTTCTTTTTTTAAAATTTTATTTAAAGAGAAAAAAAAGCAATACAGAAAAAAGGGTAGAAACAATACAAAACCTCAAAAACAACCATATATCACTAGTTGACAAACCACATACTCCCGAAATAGCTGTTCATGTTACAAAATTAAGGCAAACAAAGTAAACACACAGTGAAGCTGCAA